>JAJEKB010021311.1:1467780-1535256 GCA_022393335.1 Macrotrachela quadricornifera
CGTATTGTGTACCTCACATTAAATTGAACGAAAAACTATTTACATATTCATCAAACCTAAAGAAAATCGGGGTTGATGCAAAGAATAAGACGTCCGGTACTACTCTAAGAGACAAATCTATAATTATTGCATATTGGCAAATTTTCTACGATTCTATTCAAAGTTGACAGTAAATCAAATGTATCATGCCTGAGATGCAAAACTTGAGGATTAATATAGAATATTGATATGAAGAAACGCGATCACAATGAATGCTTTTAAAACTTATGTGAAGAAATGTAAAATTCTTTCTTTAGTTAGTATACACGCCAATGACTTGAGAAAATTCAAGAAGAGTGACTGGTAGGTCATCTATATTTTAATCATCAAATTTCAAAACTTACCGAGCACGAGTTGCATTGATACTTATAATATATTTTTAACTCTATTTTTTCTTATTCGTCTAATATATAAAAGTGAATACTTTTCATGACATCATTTTATATCACTTTTTTAATTTTAAAACAACATGCGTTCAACTCACTTTGTTGTTTAACAGTATCTCAGATGTTGTCGTCTAGTCATGCGACTTTTACATCTTTATATTTTGAGTGTCACAAGTGTCATAGTTTCTCATGCGTCTATCATTCGCCTTTCCTGTTTTTCGTATATTGTTTTTAAATTCTATACACGTGCGTGTTAAGTAATTGTGCTAGGTTATTTGTTACTAATCAGTAAATTTTAACCAGGTCTTCGGCTTTATAATTAGTTTTCTCTGTTCTCCAGTGGTAGTCCGAGTTAGTCAACATTGGAGGATGTGTCCATATTTTTTTAGAAAAGATAGTATTGTTTGTGAACAGAATATAAGAAAGATTCTTGATTTTGTTGGAGAAAAATGAAAACGATCCGTGATTGAGCCGTGTTACATCTTCGATATTTTCTCTTCAAACCACTATTGCTCTCCTTCTCTTGATAATGTATAGCTTCTCCCTGATATATTGCAGAATAAATTAGTAGCATAGATATGTCTGTTATAATAAGAGAATGAATTAATATACTGAAAAATTTCGAAGACTCGTTATATGTAAATATGTGATTTAATTACGTATTCATAATGAAATATCCGTTCGATTAAATGTTGGAATTCTCTCAATATATGAATGAAAGGAAACAATCTTTACGGGATTATATATTGTACATACGATAGAGTACTTTTTTTCTTTCGTATAACTATGCTTTTCATGACGTAGACTCACGAAAACCATGCTTTAGATTCCCTATTATATTGGAAGCTCATTTTAAACAAATAATGACAATAGGATACACTTAATAGATTTATTTGTTTTAAAAAATTTTTCCAACATCTCAAAATCAAAAATAATTCCATCAAAACCAAAACTATGGCAAAACCAATACCAACACTACCAAAACCGTGGCAAAACCGATACCAAAACCATCAAAACCATGGCAAAACCGAGATTCAAAACCAAAATTTCGAAACTAGTTTTGGCTTTGGTGCAAGCCTAATTGTGGATGTTTTGACGGACATGGAAGAAAATACCGAATTGTTTGAATCTCTTTTATGTTCGTATCCATCTCGAATTTGTGCAGTAAAAAGCGCTAATGGCCGCCATACTGATTATTGATTGTGCTCAATAAATAATAAGAAAATAAACTATTTTACAACATAGTGTAGGCCGAACTTTTTCGATAAACTGATTTTATAATATTTTATGTCGGTAAAAATCGTAACCTTTGATAAATCAATACACGAAAGTTCTTCAAAGTCTTACTATTTAGTATCACTAAACCCCATTTTTCACGAGCTTTCATTTGGTATAAAATTCATGATATCTCCGATTCGAGATCATAGTGTTACCTCCCTAGAATAATATTATTTACCATCCTGTACATGTGACAATCATATTTCATTAAATTGAAAAATTTTCCCGAACACAGTTCAATCACCTCAGTCGCATTCTACCATTACTAGTAATGCGATATAGATTCATTTTCCATACCTCACGCATAAGTCATCTGATGCTAACGGCCTTATACGAGACGAATTCACAAAGATATTCTTCAAGCCGATAGATACGAAGCAAAAGTTTGTTTCCTATATCTAACAAATCATGTAATCTTAAGCATACATCAACGCAAGACCTTCAATCGCAAATGTTCCATTCACTCCTGCTTCTAAAAGGAAAACTGCATGTTTGCTTACCCCTGCAATTAGATTCGTTCGAGCTCATAACAACCCGTTTCTCTTTGAGAATCTCTATTACACGAAAAAGTAACACGGTGAATATCTCACTATGTCTTTCAGACTTCTGCTTATGATGGTAAAACTCCATATTTGATTTCGGCTAAATTTATTTTCATTTCGTATAGAAAATATCCATTTCTGTTAGACATTTCCCTTAGGATGAAAAAGTCAAACGATTAATTTCTCTCTATGTCTTTTAGACTTCTGCTTATGAAGGTAGAAATGGATATAGTATTTCTGCTGGAATTTTTTTCATTTCGTATAGAAAATATCCATGTCTGCTAGATATTTTCCTTAGGTTGAAAAGGATAGGATTGATTTGTTTATTTGTTTTAATGAAGCATTTCTTCTTGACTTTATGGAGATAAACCATTTCTGCTGAGAATGGAACAATTTCACGAATTTTGGGGGATGTTGTCCAGCCCTCACATAATCTGCTATTCCCAGAATACAAAGAGAAACACTGCTCCTTTATTGGATTATTGTCATCTAACGAGGAAACATACTCAGGTGTCCATGCTGTTTAGATGCAATT
This sequence comes from Macrotrachela quadricornifera, assembly GCA_022393335.1. Taxonomy (NCBI): domain Eukaryota; kingdom Metazoa; phylum Rotifera; class Eurotatoria; order Philodinida; family Philodinidae; genus Macrotrachela; species Macrotrachela quadricornifera. The sequence goes on from JAJEKB010021311.1 coordinate 1,470,561, forward strand.
TTTTGACAATAGATAGACCTTGATGAAGTATGAAAAACTCCAAAAGGATTCGTGTTCTCATGTCTTTATCTTCGAGATATTGAATTTTCAAGATATATGTAGGAAATGAGAAAATTATTGTTTTTACAGAGTAGTGGAATATTAGGCTGAAAAATGTTGTCAATTTTATGTATTGTTCGTGTAACCTGTTCTGAATTAAGAGTTAGATCAAACCATATCAATAACATATCTGCTCATTATTCATCAACCCATCAAGCACTCAAAAATTTTCATGTTATCGTTAATATCATTATAAACCATTAAATCATGCTTGACGAAAGAGCGAGATTGGTATAGCTGTTTGCAAAAAAATTTGGAAACATTCTTGCACATATTTTATCTTCTATATAAATATTCTTCGAATTGTTTTATATACTGCTAGTTAGTCCGCAACGAGTACTATACAACAGTATAAATTCATATTTTATTTATTTACTTCTTTAAGTATTGTAAAAAACAGAAATTACACTTTTATATATATAATGTGTAGTATATATATTTTGTACTTTTTTATAATGGTAGGGAAAAAAATGCTAAGAAAAAGGAATTTTTTTCCAAGTTTTTTTGCACGAGTCAATACCACATCTCATCGATTTTAAAGAACAGTTTTCGGCCATGATCGCTCCTACCCTACCATCACCCTCAATTGAATTATAAAATAATTCAAAGTTTTTATGTTTTTTGAGGAAAGATTAAATGAGTTTAGTAGATATCACGAACTATTGTTTTGGCTCTTTCTTACTTTTTATAACGGATAGACCAGATTGAATCGACCATTTTTGTTTAGCTTACTTGAGCAATTTAAACACAGTCTAAAGAATTCATTCTACGGTTAATCGATAGAGACTTTTTTCCTTTACAAAACTGTACACTTTGTTTTTCAAATAAGATTTTCTTGGCAGTGTAAAATTAAAAGGACTAGAACGTACTGAATCATCTAATTGCGATCTTCTATTTTCGATAGACATCTATTGATTTGTGTGAGCCTATACTCATCAAGTTCGATGGTAACAGAAAAGTATTTAATGTAACATTTTATATCAAACAAGGTGATATAACTCTTAAATGGAACAACGAAAACGTGTAGGTTATATCGAACTATAGACAACAATGATATAGACTCGCCGAAAAAGAGTGTTTTCCGCAATTTTTTCTTTAAATTCTTTTCTTACAAATAGCTCTACTAATATTGTAAAATATCCGTTAGAAGTTGCAGAATTTTATGGAGAATCTTGTAGGGAATTTGAATATGCAGTGGGGTTGTAGTTCTTAAAACTTATCATTTCTTTTTTGTGTTTTTTTTTATTGTCGCACTTACACGATAGAGTAGATTTTAATCTTTTCAATTCTACAGTGCCAAGAAAGTCTTATTTAAAAAACGAAATGCACAGTTTTGAAAAGCAAACATTCTCTATCGATTGGCCTTAAAATAAATTCTTTAGACTATGTTTAAGTTGCCTCAACGAAGTGATCGAAAGTGCCCGGTTTAGTGTAGTCGACCCATTATATATTGTATTGTTACCGTCACTTAAGTGTGTGTGCGTTACACCTCAACCTCACTTTCAAAAATTTTATTTTTCTCGAAAATATCACTGTAGTAGTGTTGCACATAGGAATGTCGTATCACACTAAAAATTAAATGTCATTGAAGTATTTGAAATCTCGAATACATTTTCCATATATGCTACTCATTAGGATGACTTCAAATGGAATGATGGAGTCGAAGTTAAAATGAAATATCAACGAACCGTGCCAATTGAAGGCAATATAGCAGCACATATATAATAGACAAATACGCGCAAATCATGACAAGAAAACAGTCTGATAATTTCTAGTCCAAATAATTCTTGATGTGATTTAACCATAAATGTATATACGTATTAATTACAGCGTGATTTTAATTGTTATATCATATAGAAGGTGAAAACATCAAAATAACACGTTTGATATTGTTGTCTGAATAGAACTGTGATGACAAATAGAATAATTGAAAAATTAGTCATTCCAAAAGGCTGATTGGTAGTAACAATAATGAAATTTTGTAACCTAGTCAAATATCTGATTGTTCATCGTAGAGAATCTGATATCGAACACAGGCTCAGCCTTTCGTTCATCGAATCAGTTCAGATCAAAAAGTATTTATTCATAATTTCACCTTTATTGTGATAGAGTCGAAATAAACTGGACCTAATGAAGTATCCTGAACTCTATATGGAATTGTAACAGTGAATTGTTTTTTGAACTACTACAAATAATCTGTTCGACATAGGCATACAATTTTAAATCAAGTTCTGAGCAAAAGAGAAATTTCTTTCTTATGATTATTCTATTTAGTTAATGATTCAGTAACAAAAAAAAGAATAAATTTGAACTGTAATTTCTAATTTCGTATGCTATTCTTTTTAACATAGCTAAATGAGTCGATGTCTGAAAAAAAGCAACACCTATGTCATATTGTATGATAATTTCGACAGAATTTATGAACGCGACGTTAGCAGCTTACTCGAATATTTTTTGAAACGAATCATCCCGTTGATTGGACCAATTATAAAATGCAGTAAATCAAATACATCTTAGCGAGTTCTATAGAATGATATATTTAGATTTTTGTAAAGTATAACTTATACAAACAAAAATAAATATTGATTTTTTAATATAGGAAAAAAGTATCAAGAGCCGTTTTCTCTTAAGTGGTACATTCCAGAACTTAATGCGATTATGAGACTTAGCTCATTCAATGCATCTCGATGAGTCCTATTGAACCATATATCTTTCTGGTAGACATAATGAATTTATATGTCTTTGTACTCTTCAAAAACTGAATGTATAATCGATTAATGAATTCTATATCAATCTATTGTGATTCTGAAATTCTCTCTAAAAGCTTATTAGTCACGTAAGCTAATAAAAACCCCAGATCACTGACACAAGACACATCAGAGAGCGATTTGTAAGAAGAGGAAAGACTTTTTTTTTATCAAAAGACTGTTTTTTTTTGCCCAAAAACACCTGAGAAGAATTTCGAGATATTGAGCAGTTTTTATACAAGATGCTTGAAATCTGACTTTCGCGTTTGGAAACCGTTTAGTTTGCTCAGGAATGTTTGTATATCAGTAGACATAGTTTAATGAAGTTGATGTCAAATATCATCTTATTTTTTCTTCAAAGATTAATATGGATGTCTAAAGCATAATTTCTGACCAAAAACCATAAGTTTTAGAAATCCTGTGGAATAGTTTAAAGAAAAATTTACAAGTTGGTGCTACTAACATAATTAAGAAACATATCGAGGAGTATTTGGTAAAAATTTCAGCTCAATCTGATGTTATCGGCTCTTAGACTTTTCAAAGTCCGAAACGGATGAGTTTGAAACTGGGATCCGCTCTACGAATGGATCAAAAATATCCTTAAAAACTATTACATATCTATGGTTCAATGAAGTTCGCGGAGCTAATCCTGAAGATCACTTGAATTTTCTCCCAAAGTCTAATGCAGGTGTCTAAAACTGAATTTCTTCCTGTAAGCTTCACAATTTTGAGCACTCTCTAAATGCGTGGGATCAGATATGATCTCTTTGTAGGTTTTTGGCATAGAAATAACTTATATTCCATTTTATTTTAAATTCATTTCTGATAATTTGTTTTACCATAAAGTTCATCAATGAGCAAGTTGTTTTGCGATACTGTTTGCTTGTAAAATATTGAATTATTCAATGAGTTAAATAGCATCAAGTGACTCAAGCCATACATGAACTCGACCTCTGGTTTCTCAGAAATTCTGATGACAAAAATTTTTTTTCGATTCGAATAAAATATATTTTATTCAATAAATTTCGTCGAGCTGCATCGAATGACCCAAGTCTTGTAACTGGCTTAGGTTTTGAAGGATTTTCTCAGACAGAAAATCATTTTTGTGCTATCTGGCCCACTGAATTTCACAATCGTTTGAATCAAGTAGATGAGTTGTTTTAGAGAAAGCTGGAGCAGACTATTGACTTCTCTTACATCAGAAGTTTTAATTCTCTTAACAGAATCTCTGACTTATTTCTATTTGTTAATGTTGATCATGAAATACCAATAAATAGTAGAACGTGACAAATTTATGTTCAAGATTAGATTACTTCAGAACTCCTTCCTGACAATGTTCTGTGTATTTTCAAATGGCGTAATTTATTCTATTGGCTCATTCACTTTAACATTCAACAAAAGAAAAAAAATAAAAATAAAAATCATTGTTCAGAAAATTGTTATTAAGCTAAGTGTTAAAAGAATTTTAACTCCTTCAAAATGAAGTTTTTGGCTCGATTCATCATTGTATTTTTGGTTATTAATTATTCTTCAGGTAAAATTTATTTCTATATTTCAATGAGGAAGAAGAACTTTTAGCAATTGAAGTAGCCTCTGTCTTTTCATGATTTAGGAAATGTTTTGATATCACTCTGAGAATAACTTAAAAAATCAATTATATCTTCGATATTAGTCAAAAAATGTGAAGGATTCGACTTTAATAATAGCAATCATCAATATTGCACCAAATAACATTAGCTGTTTGCCTTCGAGAAAGGCTCTAAGCAATATGTTCGATCTAGATGAGAAAATTGTTTTTTATTGTGCTAAATAGGTGTATCATACAATCAACCCAAATTGAATGTATGTGCATCATGGAATTCAAAGGCAATAACATTTGCTAACGAGAGTATAGTTGGAAAACAACCAATTGGACTATTTATAAATACTCACAACACGATCCATGTAGGTGACAGAGAGAATGGACGCATTCTTATCTGGCACAATGGGTCACTGACTCCAACTAAAAATCTTACCGAAAATCTAACTTATCCGCGGAGTCTTTTTGTTACAAACAATAGTGATATATATGTCACTACTACTCTTTTCAACGATCGAATTCATAAATGGACATTGAATTCAATAAGTAATGAATTCGTAACAAATGTTAATGGAATATGCACAGGGCTCTTTGTTGTTAGCAATATTATCTATTGTTCTTTGACAAATCGTCATCGTGTTGTCAAAGTTGAACTGGACAATGATCCAATGATATCAATCGTTGTAGCTGGAACAGGTTGTCCAGGATCTGCTCCTAATATGCTAGATCATCCTCACGGAATTTTTGTCGATGTCAACTTCAATCTATACGTTGCTGATACCGATAATAATCGAATTCAACATTTTCCACCAGGACAACAAAATGGTATTACAATGTCTGATTTTCCCTTAACAATGGATTTTATACTCAGAAGACCTACAGGAATTGTACTTGATGGTGATGGTTATTTATTTATTGTTGATAGTGACAATCATCGTATCATCCGATCAAGACCAAATGGATTTAAATGTTTGGTTGGTTGTTCAGCTAAAAGTGGATCAACAGCAAGTCAATTATATAATCCACAAACGATGGCTTTCGATTCTGATGGTAATATATTTGTGACTGATTTCAACAATCATCGAATTCAAAAGTTTATCATGGCTTCGAATGCATGTGGTATGTTTATTCATTTCAGATTAGATATTGTTTTTGATGATAAGATCCTTTCATTCAAAGTTAGTAGTTTGTCTAATCGATTTTCAGAGACATTACAGTATTATTTCTTAAAAACTAAAAATTTAGTTTGTGCTATCTAAAATAGAAATATAGAAATGAGAATACGGTCAATGATATAATATCATTCCAACTTGTTTATTAATTAGTAATCCAAATATTTAGAATGTAGAAATTCATTTTAGATTTTGATTTTCTTATCACAAAATTTGGCATTAGATTTGAATGATTTATCGCATGTGTGAAAAATATTGCTTGTGTTTTGAAATAGTTGATTGGTGACTTCGATATTTAGTCGTTCGTATTATAAGCAGAATCTTGATCATATGATCATATCATCATAATATGTTATAAGAACTGTTGGCGTGAGGATCATCAGTGAATATCGAAAATCATGTTGATCTTTTAGCATAAGTTTCAATCATTTCTATTCGATCTCCCAATCACACTTGAATACATCTAACGTAGACAGATTGGAATACTTAGTCAAGTCAAATTATTTGAACATCCATTGAGTTAAAAAATAATTGAACGCGGATCTAGAATATAGAAACCCGGTAGCCATCATTGAATTATTCGACATAAGGAAAGATACTTGTTTAATCAATAAAAGAACATGAGATTACAAAGAATAATTTATGTAAAAATCTTTTACATTTTTAGAAAAGAAGTTTGAACTTGTTTGCTAGGAAACATGGAGTCGACACGAAATTGTACAACCTAATCAAAAAGTATCAATAATTTCGAGAAATCTATTTAAGTAGAAACAAAAATGTCGATATACATATAGCATAAGAATTCTTTTGCTTTTTTGTAGTCAAAGGGTTTAAGCTATCTTTAGAACTATAGTTTACTGATTTAATAATGACTTTTAAAGAAATTAATACAGGTTTTCGTGAACTCACGTACGCAAAAATTTCTAGGTTTTTCTGAAAACTTCCTTTGCAGCTTACTCAGCATAAATTTTTTTTAAACTATCGTTGACGCAAGTAAGCCTTTCTTAATAATGGTTTGATATAGAATTGGTAAGTTTTTATTATAAAGAAGACAATTGAGGTAAGGTCATAAGAGAACTGGATTTTTGAATTTTTCTTTTATTGAAATGAAAACATGTTTTGACTGTGAATTCTATAACTTTTCAAAAATTTTAATTAAAAAAAAATAAACAAAGAGAAAAACAGAAATTTGACTTTATTATGACTTCATTCTACGGATACTCTAAAATTTAAAACTCATACATATGTGTTAGCTAATACCGTCACTTTGAAAATTGTGCTTGCATTCAGAATAAATTTAATAAACCAATTGACTAGAAATTTTGCATATCTTAAATATTATCCGATTGACGAGGCAGAAAATGAACATACGAATTTAGAGAAATTATTGATGAAGTAATGAACAACTTTTCACATTAATTAGTCGCTTTATTCGCCATTGTTAAAGAAACTCTTTTTGAATACTTTTTTTTGAAATAAGAAGCCATGCGCAGACAAAGCTATAACAGAAAATTGACTTTTTCTTTTCATCTAGAATATTATCGAACTTTTATCTCATATATTCTCTTCTTTGAGATTCATACTATACTAATCTTAATAAAACTGTTATAGTTCATAATTTCCTATACTCCGAGGATGACAAACTTCATCACAAAAGAAAATAGTAATTTTTCATTCTATTTTAACAAATAGAATATGACTTCAGGTTAGAAATGATCTCACCCCGGTTAGTACTGTCGATCTGACACTTTGTAATGATAAGCAAAATGTGCATCACCAAAACAACTATAACTCGATTTTTTTTCTCTCAAAAATTAAATATATATACCAGAATAAGAGAGAAGACATATAATCTCATTTTACAATCATCAGCATTTTTCTATATCTTTATATGATTGCACACAAAGTAATAATTTACACCCACTTTTATACATTTGAATACTTATGTTATTCCTTTGATAAGTGTATAGAGTCAATAGTTCTATTCGAATATAGTAAAATACTAATATTCAGTCCAAATTTTAAAAAAGCAGTCGCCCAAGATTGAACAAGTAATTTATATTTTGGAATGCACAAATTTTAAATGTTTCTTTACCCATTTTTTCGATTTTTCTGAGAGAAACCGACATTTTGTATGATTACAGGGATAAAAGTAAATCTCTGACGTGGAAATGATAGTCCGCCGGACGCTCTTTTTAGAAAATAAATCATGTTTATTAAAAAGATTTCTTTAAAAAATAACACTATTTCGCATAGAAATTCGTCGAAAATCTTGTTTTACAGTAGTTGAGCACATATTTCCTTAGTGAAAAAAGGCTTCCTATACATTTTATGCAAAATAGTGTCATTTTTTAAAGAAATATTTTTAATGAATATGATTTATTCTACAGAAGGAGTATCCTGCGGACTATCATTTCCAAAAGTCAGATATTTAATTTTACCCCTGTAATCATACAAAATGCCGGTTTGTCTCAGAAAAATGGAAAAAGATGGATGAAGGAGCATTCAAAATTTGTTTCTCTCAGAATACAAATTACTTGCCCCATTTTTGGCTATCCAGCAAAACAAACCGTTGGTCTCCAGCTGTCATCGTTCTCGAGATATTCGATTAACACTGACTATTTTTTTTAACTTGAAGTAGATATTAATTATACGTATATGTAGATAAATATCTTAAATATTGTAGAATAATTGCAATTTATATACCTTCGTGAACTGCATATTTTACTTTTCCAAGTAAATCTAAATATTTTTTTCTCTTCTATATTGTTTTAAAAAGTTCATAATCTCAAGAAAACTAATATTGAACAATTGTGAGATGTTCAAATTCGACAATGCTTAAATTTATTTCATTGGATATGTCTTGCATCCTATATGCAGTTTATTCAAGGGGGAAAAGACTATTCGGGCATTCCCATCCATTCTGAACCATTCGCATCCATTTGGGCCCTCATCTACCTTTTTTGGGTGGGTGGCCAGATTCTCAAGTCTATACATCTGGGAATGTCTGGGATTGTCATGAGCTACTATTTACAGGTATCTTTAGGTCCTCATGAACTACTATTTTGAGATGCTTGTAGACTCTCATGGACTCTGATACAGACATAAACTTGGGTTCTTTTAGGCTGGTATATGGATGCACTAATTCGAATCCTTAGAACTGGTTAAAATTGATTGAAATTGAAATTGGAATTAGTTTAAATGAGTTGGAATCGGTCAGAATGGCTCGATTTACCTAAACTTGCTATGAAACCATAAAAATTGGTATAAAATTAGTCTAAAACTGACTAGAATTGGGCCGAATTGACTATAATTCATATGAAATTGCTCTGAAATTCACTAAAATCGTGCCGAATTACATACAAATACCAAGATTTCATATGAACTATAACTAGCTCAAACTCATTCGAGACAGTTTTAAACCAATTCCTTGGATTCTATAGCATTTTTAGGTAACTCAAACCAATTCAACTCGATTCCAGACTAATTGTTATCACTTCTAATTCCAATTCCTACCAATTCCGATGATTCCAAGACAAGAATTGGAATCAGAATTGATTGGAATGGAAACTGATGCATCTGTGGACTAGTGGTTAGAGGTACCTTTAGATACTCATTAGGATGCACCAGTTCCAGTAGACTCAGACCTCATGAATTACTATTCAAAGTTACCCTGGGATTCTCGTGTGCTATTATTTGGAGGTACTCTAGAAATTCTTATATGCTATTATTTAGATATTCCCTTGTGTTATCATAGTCTACTCTTTAGAGACACTCTCAAGTCCTCATGCGCTACTATTTGAAGGTATTCTAAGATCCTCATGTCCTATTATATAGAGACACCCTTGGCTCATCATGTACTATTATCGGAAAGTGCCCTTAGGTCTTGATGCTGCGTTAGTCCTTTCGTCATCCGTCGCTCTACAAGAAAACCAGAGTGAGGTTTTCTTCTATTGTGAAAATTATAAGTGTGCACGTGTGCTCCTTTTACAATTCTTGTTTTTCATACTGCCATTAAAATTCAATCAACGCACAAATAAAAGTCTCAGAATCTATATACAGTTCCAATAGGAAAACGGATATATTTTGTGTTCTGCGAGAGAAATATGCAGTGATCCGTTAGCTATAAAGCGAGGAACCTGCATTTTGGAGAGATAGATAGTTCAAACTGCTGACTATTATAATAGTTTTATCGTAGAATTCTACACTGGCATTGTCATTCAGATACGATAAACTCGTGCATAATATGTATCAGTTATACTCCAGTTTCTTATGAAAACTATATTTTTCAGTGAAACGTTTATGCATATTGTCACAAAATTTAGTATAAATTTGTATCATTTGGTTTCGGACCTGTACATAATTTCCTCGCAACCAAAAATCTAAGAGATAGGTGTTGTTCCAAACGTTGAACTTTTTCAATACCTCTGAGACAACTATATTATACTAATATGGATTGATATATATTTTTCCGCATTCAGAAGGTAATAGTGTTTGTGATTTTTCTGTTGATAGAAAACGTATAGGAAGCATAACTAATTGAAACACAAAGGTGATCTATAATTAAATATCAAGAAGCAATGAGTTGATTTATTAGTCTCTGAAAGCATCTGTTCCGCAGCCATTTTGGGTAGCTGACCTCCTAATGTATCTGAAAATCGACAATCTTGGGACTGCGCTTCTGCTCCGTATGGACTTCTGTTATATAGTAGATTAATATTCTGAGGAGGGATATTGATAAGACATAAGAATCGCAGAATACAGTCATACAGGGGTATATGAAGACCCAAGAATGCCTCTAAATAATAAAACATGATGTCCTAAGGGTACCTCCAAACAATAGCATATGAGGACATACAGGTGTCGCAAAAGAGTAGGCAATGACGACTCCAAGGTATCTCTAAATTATAGCATGTGAGGGTCCAGTCTCCCAGTTCTGAACTGAAACTAGTGCATTTCTATTCCCATTTATTTCTATCCATTCGCATCCATTCCAATTAGTCTTTTCCCCCTTGAGTTTATTGGTACTAAATAGTGAAAGTTATGAAAACCTTTTAATATCGAACTTACGAAAGTTTCAGCACTTTTTTATGCATATGAAACAAAAATTTTTAATTAAAAGTTTTTATCTGATAAAATCTAATTTAAAACAAATTAAAATTTTCTCAGTTGTTGATATTTTCAATTGAAATTAAACAATTATGATTATGTATTTTCAATTTTCTACAGAACTATGTATAAGAAAAACTCATTTACAGATTGAATAAAAAAGTAACATCTATATTTTGATAGTACTTTTATTATGTAACATTTTTCCACTATTGAAAGAACATAACGATTAAAATATGTATTTAATATGAACTCACATTGAACCTCTTTTTCTTATCTAGAATATATCATTCCAGCATTTAATTGATAATATCTTTTCTAGTTTAGTCGTATGGCGTTTTTTTTGTTCATAATTTTAAAAAGTTGTATACTTTCATTTCACCAATCAAAATAGATAATAATGATTTAATCGAAGAATACTAATAGACTATAAATAAGAATTTTGATTCTTGTGTTATTGCTTTTTATTTAGAATACTCGAATGCATGTGAATAAATAAGTTTTTCTACACAAGAAACACTTAAAAAGTATTTTTAACAATTCAAGCTTATCTTTTTGTGATACGTCTGAATGCATCTTTGAAACGCGTCTAGATGCGTCCCATGTGCGCTTCAGTTTTACATGGGAAATGAGTATGTCAAAATACATTTTAAATAGCCATATAAACCCATTTGTTCTTACTAACGCTAGCAAATAATTTAACTTCTTGAAACACATTCGAGAGACACAGTGATAGGCGCTTCTACACACGTTTCCGGACTGGTTCGATAACAAACGCATTAGAACGCAAAAATTTACAACAAAAACGCGTATCTTTATAGAATCAAATCGTATAAACAAAAACTCTTTAAGGAATCCTCATGCAAGGACTCTCGACTAGGAAAATGTTCGACGAGAAATATTTTTGGAAGTCTACCAGAAAAATCTCATAGGACTGGCTGGTTAGCAAAGAGTTCAAATACTATTATCTTGCACATTCTTCACTACTACTCGAAGCAGACAAAATGAATCTTATTAATTATGAGAATAAAAGTAGGAGAGAAAACATTTTTGAATAAGCTTACCTACTCGCTCAATAGAACACTGTCCAAAATTATATGAAATACAACTTAAAGAAATATACTATTGTGTGGGTAAGATATAAATATTTTTTATCGCAATTTCAATAAAACACTGAATATTTAAAGACAAAAGACCACTACAGAACAAAAAATATTCATTACTAATACATCTCTATATTTTTCTATGAACTATTTTAATACGTACTGTTTAATAGCGTTCTATATATACGTCTTTAGAGGATTCTAGACTATTTCTATCCAGAAAAAGTTTCTTTCCAATCTATACTTACTTTAAATTTAAGAAATCATTAATATAGACATTAGTAAAACATATTATAATAGTACTTTTCTTTACAACAACTGAAAATTTTCTCTCTTCTTTTCTATCACATCAAACGCGATCAAAAACAGTATTATGGAAGTTTTTTTATCATAATTTAAAGGAAATGAAAACATTTTTTTAATGAAGATGTTTTGTCTTTCTTTTAGTACCACTTCGTGCCAGTTTCATAGATATTCCTGCAAATGCCAAATGGAACAAAAATGGTCAAACAGTAGGAGGACAAAATCCAGCAATGATGTGGTCCCACGGTCTCTATGTGGATGATGAACAAACAGTTTACCTTGCTGATCATGGGAATCATCGTGTTGTAGCATGGAAATCGGGTGAAACAAATGGACAAATAGTGGCAGGTGGGCATGGACAAGGAAGTGGTACTCATCAATTGAATGGACCCATGGATGTGATCGTAGATTAAGAGAGAGATAGTCTTATTATATGTGATCCGGGGAATAAGAGAGTAGTTAGATGGCCTCGTCAAAACGGAACAAATGGAGAAATAATTATTTCGAATATCTCTTGTTTTGGTTTGACGATGGATGACAATGGTTTTCTCTATGTCACTGATAATAAGAAGCATGAAGTAAGAAGATATCGAATGGGTGAACCCTTGGGAATAGTACTAGCAGGTAAAAATGGAGAAGGAAATCGTCTTGATCAACTCAGTGAACCCCGCTACATATTCGTCAACCAAGAACATTCAATATTTATATCTGATTGGAATAATCACCGTGTGATGAAATGGATAGAAGGTGCAAACGAAGGTATTGTTGTTGCTGGTGGACAAGGAGAAGGAAATAGTTTGACACGATTGTCTCAACCTACAGGAGTTGTAGTTGATCAATTGGATACTGTTTACGTAGCTGATGGTCGTAATAATCGAATTGTACGTTGGCCTAAAGGAGCACAGCAAGGAAATATTATTGTGGGTGGAAGTGGTCCAGGAGCACAAGCAAATCAGCTTCATTATCCTATGGGATTGTCATTTGATCTACAAGGTAATCTCTATACTGTTGATCATATTAACAATCGAGTACAACGATTTAACATTGAAATGCCCTGAAATTAATGGGATGGACTGATAAATAAACTTTATTTATTTTCTGCTGTTGATTATTATATTTTGATTGCTGTGTAATTTTAATTAAAAAGAAATAAAAGAATGAAAATGAATTGATATATATTTATATTGACGCGCGCGCGATAGAGAGACCCTAACTGTTGGAGGCACAAAGACCAACAGCGGCAAAACAATGCACGTACATACGTACGTTCTTAAAAAAGATGTTAACCACTCGGAAAGCATTCACACTCCTCATAAAAAATATTTAGTTTTTGGACTGAAATAAATATATTAATCTTTCTGTTGCAATGTGACAGTAATATATTTATGTCGAAAAAATAAATATTTTTCTTTTATATTTGATTTATTATTGATAATCAATTCAATGACCGTTACATTCCGAACAGAGAGAGTCGTCGAATTGATTATCAATAATAAATTAAATATAAAAGCCAAACATTTATTAAATGCAAGTTAAATCTTATGTGCTATTTACCTCTAATTGAAAGTTATTTTTAAGACAATTATTTATCTTGATAAAATTAATGACATTTGAATGATGAATACGGTCCTCATATATAGAACAGTATAACAATGATCATTCATGACAAACCAGTTGATTTCGTCGGTCAGGTGTATCATTATTTTCATTCATATATGCACATATAATGTGAAATAATGATTAAAAGAAAAAAATGACCTAATCAAGCTATTAAGTCATACATGAATAATATTTGTATTCATAGCTAATTAACTGTTTTTATATCGAAAAAAAAGCATTTTGATCATACTAACTAAGACTTTCGATCACCAAATGCAAATAATCACCTTGGGAAGGATAGTTTTGACCCATGGATATTTTTAGATACAAATGATCACTCAGAAAAGATACTTTTGATGACTAAACTTTCGAAAACGTTGTGATATTACATCATCTCTTCTTTGTTTATTCAGTATCAGTTACATATCGTTGTTATACAATACACGTAAGATGTGCCATAAGGTTAATTACAGTAAGGTTTGATCCACATATATTCGTTTTCTTTCTTTCCTTCGATTCGTTCTATCAAGTATTTTCTCTAATGTTCTCTTGGTTTAATGCTATGATGGTTTCTTTACGTTTATGTAGTAATCGTGGTTTTTCCAAATGTGATATCTTATATCATGGAATAATCCATATTCCACTTCACATATAAGCAATATAAATACTGACTGTTTTCATTGTAATGATATGTGTATTTTTTTCATTCCAAATGAACATATACACACATCAACGGAATTAAGGATCTAATAATCATCATCTTTTCTCTCCTGATAAGCTATACAAAACACTTAAAGATATTCATTTGATGAAATGAAAACTGTTGCGAAAGTAAATGGTGTTTGACAATGTCTAATAAATAATCTATTGAATTTCACGAAATACTCATTCAAATGTAGTCAACATCGCAAATATCCTTTATGTAATTATAAAATTCGAGGCAACAATACTCGACGATGGCCCACACCCAATTACGATAAAGTTCAGAAATATTCACAACCATGAATATCATAATGAAACATTTCGTTTACCGTCTCCAGTGCGACAATCGATTTCTAAATATATCGAACCTGGCTTAACAAAAACTCAAATTTTTTCAATACTTCTATTCGACTATCCAAATATATTAGTACCATTGACTAAATTAGTATTATTGATTCAAGCAGAAGGCCGAGAGAACCGACCTAAAATATTCTCAGTATTTTATTTTCGTCAATGGTGTAATGACTATCAAAATGGTAGTGTGTCACATTCAATGTTTGTACCTTTCTATTTTATTAATAATTGATGACTTATTCGTTCTATTCACAACGAAACAATTAATTCAACAAATTCAATACAGTACTTTACTGCAGATTGACGCAACATATAAAATAATATGGAACGAATTATCTTTCTTAATATTTGGTGCATCAGATTGCAATAGAAATTTTCGCGCATTTGACCTTGATGTTGTCTCTGAAAACGAGAAATCAATGTGTGGTGAACGTTTATTTAATTCTCTTTAATCAATAAGTATCTCGGAATTACATTAACCTTGTTCTCCTCGATTTATTATGGCAGATGAAGCATTAGGTATAGATATACGAACAGAAACGCAGTGACCTTGTGCTAACTTTTTCTTTTTTAAGGGATTACGTCAGCTCAACAAAACTATTTCCTGGAGCTAAACGTCTCATGTGCTGGTTTCACGTGATGTAATGTTGTGCTCATCGAAATCTTATGACCAAATACCAATCGACAGAAGTAAATAAAGATATTCATCGTATACAATTATGTTTCAACGATGATGTATTTCATTATGGAATAAATGTTTTGATGACTAAGTAGCATGCTAATTCATTCTTAACTAGTTTTCATGAATATTTCAATAAACAATCGGTTGAACAACTCTCTTATTAGTACTATACCTTCATCAACACCAGTTACTATTATTATTCACTTTCGTTTAAGGTATCAAGGTTGTGCATTAAATTTACCATCCACCCACAATGGTTGTGAGCCTTTCAATGCTAAAATAAAACGTCAATATACACTTAGAAATAACTTGCATCTATCAACTTTTCTTCGAAAAATTGAATGAATGTTGTTGGATTGGTCGAAACATTCAGAAATAAATCTATTTTCTAGTCATACACCTATCACATCTACTTGTAAATTAGTTGTATATACATAGGCTATGAATGTTGATCGCAGTAGTATTCATCATTGGCATGGTAATTTCTATGTTGTCCCTTCATTCAATGCTCACATGTCATCTTTGACTTGGCTACATATTTATATTTCTCGTCATTGGCTTACATTTAATGATCACTTGGTGTAGCAACGATCTTGTTGGATAGTTGAACCATTAGAATCATGTCCCTGTTTCACTGGTTTAAAATTCTACTCATGTAAACATTCATTTGGTTTAGCAATTGTGTTTAATTTGTACCAAATTAGCAATAAGATACGCGTTCAACCAATAGGTATACGAAAAGGGAAAGTTCATCCCAAAAAAAATTAACAGAGTTTATGGTAAATAAGTACTAGTAAAGTTATATAGGTATTTTTGTTCTCACTATTATGTAAATGATTATTTTTTTCATCATACTTTTTGACAAATAAACATTTAGATAAATGTTGAAAATTCTAGTGGTCTAGTATATTTTTTTTTTGGTAATCATTTGTATCTAAAAATGTTTGGCGATCAAAAAAATTTTCATTTAAGTTTTAATATTTTTGTATTGATATCGGTTTCGCCTATTCAAACAACGAAGATTCAAATGTGACTAAACTTTACAGACGTAAATCAGATGAAGCTAATGAGAGAACCTATCCAACTGTCGGGACTTAGTGCATCTTATAGACCTTAGTGAGTTATGTTTATAGTAAAAAGAGTTCGTGTCCGTGGCTTGTCTCTGGGGAGATATCGAGGTTTTAGTGAATTTCTTCTATAGAAGTCTACTTTTCCAGCACAACCATATTCTCGAATTTTTGATATGAAGCTTTGCCCACATATAGACCTCAGCTAGACTAGCTTGTAAGAAAAATTTCAGAAATTTTCGACGAAGTTTCTTCGAAATATGAAGAATTCAAAAAATGCATACTGTATAAACTAATTATAGAAAAAAGCCTATATCTTGCCATCTTCGTATCTCGAAGAGACTTCGTCAAAAACTTCTGAAAATGTTTTTGCAAGCTAGCCTAGCCGAGGTCTATATGGGAGCAAAGTTTCATGTCAAAAATTCGAGAATTTGACTGTGTTGGAAAAGTAGGCTCCCATAGAAGAAATTCACTAAAACCTCTATATCTCCCCAGACACAAGCCACGGGCACAAACTCTTTTGACCATAGATATGACTCACTAAGTTCTATAAGATGCACTAAGTTTCGACAGTTGGACAGTTTCCCTCGTAAGTCTAACAGTATCCAATTTGGGTCAATTTCAAGCTTTTCAAGTTTATATGCATCAGAGCCTATGAAGTAAGTCTTAACTTAAAATTAAGATAAATGAGCTACTTCCAATGTTCACCAATACTAACACTGGTTTAATACTGTATTTTTCTGTTTAAGTCTGTTGTTCTTCCATCTTTTTATATAAACTTAATGTTGCCTGTAGGATAGCCTAGTATTGTCAAACCTGAGAATTGAATTTAAGTAAATTATTGAAGATATTTTCAAATAAATAAAGAAATATCGAACTGTTCAGAGCCTATTAGGATCTATCTACTAACTATGATATCTACTGTAGTTTATTTAAAAATCACACGATCTTTATGCATCTTTTCATATCATTCTTGATGTAAAGATGTATTTACGAAGTGAATAACAAAATTTAGTAAATAAATTCAGCTTTCAAGTTTGACAAATATAAATCTATAAACTGGAGTAGAATATTAGGTGATCCACATATGGCTAATAAATACGAACAAAAAAAAGAGAAGAGATTAATGTGGTAAGATCAAGTTAGGTACAGATATCCATTTAATTTAGTTCTCATCGTTCATTTTATATTAAGATTTTGTAATTGAAACACAGTCAATTTTCTTACGATGAAAAATAAAGAATTATAAGTGTTCAAAACTTGCATTAATTTTAACAATTTCGAAAAATTGGTCGATTATTTATTGATTGTACTGGTCTATAAACTTTTCGCATAACATTTTGACGAAGTTCAGTTAAACTTTCTTCGTTAATTCCGATTTCATTTGTAAATATTGTCCATATAACACCTTCAGTACAAGGTGGTGTTGTTAAACTTCCTATATAACGAAAAAATTGTCTTTCATTAACTTGCATAAGTTGACTTAAATTAAACGTACATTGAATAGTATCATTAATATTAATTAATTGACTTGCAGTATCTGCATATTTTTTCCACTCAATATTTTCTTCATGTGATTGATCACTAATAGTAAATAAAAATGCAAATACAGCTAATTGTCCTGTTTCATTATTTTTAAAAACAACATGTGCTTCAGCGGGAAATCGATGTCCATTTATTTCATGTTCTGATCCATGTCGATCATTTCGTCCCCAATGTAAATGAAAATTAACAAAATAAAATATTCCTTTTATACCACCACCAGTAAACCAAATATCCTTTTCATTTTGTCCATAGACATGATCAGCTAATGTTACAGTAACTTGATTTCCATTATTCGTTAATTTAAATAATTCATTTGAATCATATTTTGAAGAAAATATAAATAATGGAAAGGGTTGATTAATAGTTTCATTCGTCTTTATATCAATTGGAGATTGACATAATCCACTAGCCGATGGAAAATGTTTTGACCATTCAGATGGATCATCATAATTCCAATAATTATCCAACTCTTCAGTACAAGACATTTTAATATACAATAAGATTATTGGCAAAATGTTATGTTTATATTTTATATAAACAAGTAGTTTCTTTTTATATATTTGATCACGCCGATATTATTCATTATAAATGACGTTGAATGAAAGGAAAGGTCAAATAGACAAAAGTACATTTTTTTTTTCATCGGTTCTTTTGAATACGTAATGTCATATTAATGACATTTTAATAAATAAAATGTTTCATTCAAGTAATGACGTATTCATTGATCTTAATCAAATAGAAAAATTAGTACGAATGATCATCTTCAAATATTAATAAATGAATAATCAATATTTTATTTAAATAGTCAATTATTAAAATAAGTATAAAAATCAAAATATACTATTGTATGACTCACTTTTCTTCTCCTATGTCGTATAGATAACAAATACGACATACATATTTTTTTTCTTTCCTTCATCAATTAACGCAAAAAAAACTTCTATAGACGTAACAATATCTTTAACATCATGGATTTCATCTTATCAAAAGGCTGAACAAATAAAAAATGTAATTTATTTTTTTAATAGCTTTTTTAAAAACATATTATATTGTATTATGAATAGCAAAAAATAGTATTGATCGATGAATTTCCTTTTGATTTTCTTGATGAAATTTTCATTTAAACATCATACAAAAATTGGTAAAAATATCTGCATAATATAGCTTAATACAATTTCCCATTTTTTTTAAATGTCCGAATCTTTGACAAGTTGATCTTCATTATCATAAATTTTCTATTGATCATGAAATATATAACATTGAATATCTCAAGATATATTCCTTTCGTATCATTTCTTTCTAAAGTGACTTAACTTTTCAGATTGAAATAGATTAATCCCTTTAAAAAAATTTTAGTTAAAAATCGATAGAATTCCCTATTCTTTGAACAAGCAAATATATTATAATGAAAGATAAGCATGAACGACTGTTGGTTGATATAAATATGTGATCATTATTAGATTATGTAGTTGTTGAGCTTGTTCACCATTGCTATCGTTCGAACTTATGTCCCTTACTTAAAAGAACATCTTTATTTCAACACTGTTCTTTTTCTTCTCTTTTCTCTCCTCCAAGGGTATTCGATTCACGTCATCTGATGACGCTATTACGTGGGATATTATATAAGTATGATATCGGTGAAGCCTCTCATTACATACATCGTGTATCACATTTAAGCAATATTGACGAAAGTTGATTTTATATAGTTGTACTGTTACGTAAGCGTAATATCGGTTAAATTTGATTCTATATGACTATGTTGTCATCAAAAGATGATAATGTGTAGTAATGATCTCAGTACCACACATTCTTAAGACCCTCCTCAGAAAAGTCAATTTTTCGAAAAAAAAATTGATTTCGAGATTTATAAATATACTGACAGCCCTTGTGATGAACCACAACCTGGCATAGTTTGTTTTGCTAAAATGCGTATATTGATCTTTTTTTCTGAGGATGTCCTATTGAGGGTTACTGAGGATACAGTGTTAATGATATTTTTCATACTTATATAGAACTAATCAATATGTTTTAGTTCTAAAATTTTCAGCTCTCTAACTATGACTAATGGTAAAATACATCGATCGAATTGAAATATATCAAAAAATTTTGTTTTTCATTTCTTAACAACGACTCAGTATAGATGTGCTAATTTTTTTATTAGGGCTAGATCGTCACAGAGCCTGATTTTTGAATTTCTCTTTTGCTGTAATAAAAACCTTAGATATTTCATTTTTAATAGTAGTTTTTTGGGCATGAATTCATGATTTTTTCGAAAAAAAGGATTTTTGAGAAGCAAACAAAGCGAAATTCAAAAATCGGACCCTGCGTTGGTTTATTGGAGATTTGGGGAAGATATGTCACCCATTATCTATCCTATCCTAGGCTAATATCTTCCAAAAATTTCGGTGAAATCGAACGAAAAATAGCAAAGTTCGTTTCTGAGTTTTTTTTTATTATTTTCGAAGAGTGATTACTATCCAAATGATTTTTTTAAAATACATTATCAGAGACAGAGATATTCAATGTTCTCATCATTCGCTTGCTGAAAACCGCAAATTATTGAACTTACATCTATTCCTCTTTAAAATTTAACACCAACATTATATAGACAGTTAATATCATGCGAAGCACTTATTGTTGAAACATTAGATAATAATTTCATCTTTCTGAATAAATTCTGCAATTATACAGCAGATGCTCGATTAATAAGATAGTCTAATACAAAATTCTTTCCTAAAAAACTATTTCAGACATATATAAAAGATTTTATCTTACTATTGCTTTTTACATTAACCTTGAAAAGAGAATGGAAACAGTCAATTTTAAGACGTTTCTGTATTCTCTACCAATGGTATGCACATCATTTTACGCACCATACCCTGAAATAAATATTGATTTCTTTTACAATTGTTGTATTTATTACTTTATATCGTATTTTTTTGCTGCCCGAAAATCGAAAACAATGAGTTTGAACATCACAACTATCAAATCTGATGTTTCATAAGCATAATTGATAAACTCACGACATTTTTTCATGATTTACAGAAACTATCGCATTTTACTTTCTAGTTTTCTTTCATATTATAGTTGGCCAAACATAAAATTGATATCCATTCCCAGGTAGAGAAATCTTGTTAAGATCATATAAGAACCTACAAGATCCTACCAACAATCAGATATCATCAGATTCATACTATAGGATCTTACGAAATCGTACAGATATCTTGTTCTAAGATTCGATGCGTTTCCTACTATAAGATGCTTTGATAAATCTTATACGATTCTTGCTATAAGATTCTTACAAACTCAGAAAAGCAGAATCTTGTAATATCTTATAAGATCTTATAAGATCATAGTTCTTGATTTTTCTTATACAAATAGTATTGTATGTAGCAATTGTTTTGCATTTTAAATAATTTTTAAGACAATGAATACATTTTAATTTGAGCTCACATAAGTTTAGAATTCTAAATACATTTTTGTAGAGTGATTTATGGAAACAAACTTTTTTTTTTTGTTTAGAAATAATATTTCCTATTTATTTTTTTTAATTTATCGTCACAGAAAGGATAGCGTTTTCTGCATTTGTCTTTAGAGAACAGGGTAGTTTTTTTTAATTTTTTTATTCAAATTTTGATTAAAAAAATATTTTTAATAATTTCAACTTTTTCGAAATATTTTAGATTGGCTTGCAGAAATGAACCAATTGGATAATTACTAATCTACATATATATTTCATAGTTCTTTATAAAGGATGTATAATTATTTAATGACTGCATCAGACTATATAAGGTTATAGAACTTTTTTATGCTCATTTGTAAAATTCTAAATTATTTTAGTTTTATCTTTTTTAGACGTTCGAAAATTCATTATCTATGCTTATTTGTTTTATTATCTCATGGCTTATATTTTTAGCATTTGCTTGGTATGATAAACTTCAAACTAATGATGTTAATTATTTAATCTATTTTGAACGAAGTGAAATAAAATTAAATCTAATCAATGAAAATAATTTCATTTTAATTACACTAAAATTAATATAATGTGGTGATTATTTGTTTGATCTATATTTGTATTTTAATGTTCATTTTTTGATCGATCTGTATATTTTTTAATCGATGTTATTTGTTTGATTTATATTTCTGCATGCTGATGTTTATTTTTTTTATCTGTATTTCTTCATGTGACTTATATATATCCTTTTTATTTTGATGCGTATTTTTTTTTACTTTACTTAACATATATGCAAAATAGTAGTCGTTAGATACTATATAGTTATTACTGCATTATTTGTATATTGTAATTTTTCTCTCACTATTGTAACTCATATATACCTGAATAACGTACATTTATAACAAAGAGACACCAACTTTTTACAAAACTGATAGAACGTGCAGATGGTACAAGAAAAGCAGCATATAATGCATCTGATTGTTCCAATAAATCTTATATGAATAGTACAAGAGCTTACAAGATTATACAATAAGTTCATATAAGAATCCTATAGTAGGATTTTATAAGAAATGGTGGCTTTAAGATTTTCCTACTGAATCCTACAAGATCATATAAGATTTTTATATGATCTTGTAAGTTTATACAAGATCTTATAGCAAGTTCTTGTATGATCTTGGATAAATCGTACAAGATCTTACAGTCAGATTCTTTCACCTGGGTTATTGAAACACCAGTGACAACATTTTTCTAGTTCATGTGTTCGTTTTGACTGCCTAATAATTCTCATTCCATTGCATGATATACAGAAGATGAAGATGCTCTTGAAATTGCTATTTGACATAACTTTTTTGATGATCATTTGTAAACATAAATAAGCAAAGTTGTATGTAAAACGCAGAATAGCAATGAATTTAATATTCAATTGACCTTTTCGATCGAAGAAGAATAATGACAATATTTATTTCACAGATTATTCACGGGATCGAATGATCTTGAATTCGAACGATGTCAACAAATAGAAAATACAAAAAGGATTTAGTTTATTATATATGTATATAATGGAGATGTTCCTATACTAACAACGCAAACAAGCTGTTTACAACCACTTTCTTTACAATATATTTTATTGATATCAAACATAATTTTTTCGCTGTAAAAGACTTTATTCTATATAACAAATGGTTTAATTAGAAATAAAAGTGAATGGTATAAAAGGAACATAGATGAAGTTTACATCTAATTCGAGTAAAATCGCTGATGATTTGTTCAAAAATTTGCTTTAAAATATGATTTTTTTATGACATACTACATACTGCACTATGAAAAGTTCTACAATTTACATACGATCACTTTTTTTCATAATTGAACTTTTTACTCTCAAAATAATTAAAATTTAAAACGATGAAATTTTCATTGTTAAAATGAATAAATTATTGATTGTTCTCAATTATATTTTACTTCTTACAAATCTTATTTTATCATACTAATACCGTTTATTTTGGTTATAAATGGTCAAGTTAGACATGAGTTATCTGAAATTATTTTTTAAATGATTCTTTTTCAATCAACAAATATGATAATATACTCATTCAATACAACATGATGTGTATTCAAAACAAAAAATGTTTTTATCGTTCCACTCAATATATAACTTCAACATAATTACAAAAAAAACATTTATTAATATTTCTAGTTATGGATGAGTAAACATTCCGGTTGTTTATGTATTTTACAAAAAACTATTTCGTTTTTTTTTTGTCCAAGAGAAAAGAAGAAGAGCATAAATCCTGTATAAAAAATAACATATAACTATCAATTTGTATATTCCTTTTATTTTTATCATAAAACAAGATAGACAAGTAAGTCATTGTTTCGACTTTTCTCGTTTTAAATTGTACATGTTATTTTATTCGTCAATACGACATAGTGTAAGACTACGTATTCTTATGAAAATTCAACGCTTTATTATAATAAATAACGTTCAAAATTTTTAAAATTTAGATAAATAAAATCTTTATCTTCACAAATTTTCATTAAGACAAAAGTAAAGAAGAAGAATGTTTAAATAACTCTCATTTCGTAAATGCACTATCAAATGGAGTAATATTCGGCTTTTTTACATCATCTTTGAAAAAAAATCAACCTATATGTAATATGGGTAAATATTTTATTTCTTGACTGTTTATTATGTATTGGTGTAGAGGAAAGAATATAATTAATTGATTTGAATTTGATATGATCGTTTATTTCCATAACTTGTTTCTTTTTAGATAATAAAATTTATCGTATAATGATTTATCATTTAACGATTATTTCTTTCATTTTTATATTGGCCAAAGGTTTTTTAAAAAATGACAGTAAAGAAATAGAAGAAAGTGTTGGTAGTTGTTGGAAAGGTCAATGTGACAAATACAGTTTGGTAGCATTTTTAGTACTTGGAATAATCGTAATTATATTACTCTTTATTGGCTGTAGTGTACTACTCATTATACTTTGCCAAAAATTTTGTAGTAAAAATCGTACATATGAAACAAACACTAGATTTTTAAATGATGAAGATATTAAAGCAAGTGAAGATGTCAAAAATGAATTAATTATTCCAATAAATATTAACAATATTTTTAAATCAGGACTTTGGTATAGTCAATATTATCAATATTCAGGATGGCATGTACCATCTCAACATAAAATAACTTTTAATATTGATGAAAATACATTATATGGAAATGGTATAGATGATATTGGACAATTTACTTTAAATGGTAGTATATCAACTGAATATGTAACAATAAATATGATAAAAAAATATATTTGGTGTACTGGTAATGCACATGAACATCTTGGAAATGAAGTTAATATTGATTTAGAATGGGATAATAACAAAAATATATTTATTGGTCAATGGTCAGTTGATACAGAAACATATTCAGGTAAAGGTCCGTATGAATTAGCTAAAGTACAAGGATTATTCAAAAACAAAGAACAAGATAGTCCTATTTGAATTGATTTCCATGAACAAAAAATATATTTTATGTATTTTCAAATTATTTTTTTTTCTTTGATAGACATTTATGAAAAATGTTTATCTATAATAAAATAAATATAAGATTTGAAAAAATTTCAATGATAGATTCTAATGTATTATGTTAAATCTGACTGTATTTAATAATAAAATTTACCTTTTAGCCAATTTCACCAAGTAGGAATTCATCCGATTAATTAGAACCAAAAATATAAAAGTTTATTTTAGATTATGAAAAATAATTTTTGATTTACAACTAGTCAAAAATGTTTTCTATCAACAGACGAATAAACTTTTATCAAATGAGATAATTCGAGTCACTCTACTGTTTGTTCGATCTTTTTTGAGTTAAAAGTTAGATTAAATCTTATGAATAATACTTCTACTTGTTGTTCATCATCCTAAAGAATACTCGAAATTTTTCATTTTTATTTCTGCTTTCATTTTAAATTACAAGAATCATCTTCACCCTCACCCTCACCCTCTAGATTGATTGTATTTTATATATACCATATGAGATTAGGCCTATTTAGAACAATATCTGTCTTGTCATAAAGCATTACAAGCCAAAGTTTGAGTATTATTCGATTTATTATAAGATAGAAAAAGCAATTTTTCTGAAAATATTCAAGACTTATGGATCATCTTATACATATAAACCACTCATGAGAATAAGAGGGAGAAATGTAGAACCAAGGAAGAAGAACAATATTGGCGAAGATGTAAAAGGAAGAAACATATTGCAATTTTATTTTCTTAAATGATTTCGCTACATAACACATGTTTTATATTTAAAATAAAACTGAAATAATCAATTCTCTAGTCTATAAATAATGACATTCGTTTATTTAATTAAAATTTGTAGTTTTTAAATAGTTCGTTACTATTTAAACAAGTTATCACCGAATAAAAGTAAAAAAAAAATTATTCTATTAATATTTATTATTCAAATCTTTCAAGATAACCAAAGACAAATATAAGATACGTAATACCATGTACAAAGCCAAATAAACACACTTTATAATGTTGAGTATACATTCCAACATAAGAATAAATAAAGAAAAGTATTGCCATGAAAAAATTTCCTTTATATATCGAAATTAATAATAATTTTTGATGTATTTTCTTCAAAGAGTTAATACAAATATCTATATTAAGAAAAAATCTTCCAGAATCAATAAAAGACTTTTCATTTGAATTAAATCCACATACTAATTTATAATCTTCGAATTTTTTAGTTTATGATAATTCTGTAACATTTACACATGACATTAATGATTGTGAACATGATGTAATAGTAGCTTCCAAAATCTCTTCTTTTTTATTATCATTATTTAATCCATATTTTGGTGTTACTTTCCATTGTTTTACTGATTGAAAATCAAATAATTCAATAATAGTTGCTTTTACTCTATGATAAACCATCGCATTTTGAAATAAAACATAAAAAAACACATATACCATTCGTCAGGTGTAAATACAACATGTAACATTGTTACAATTGTTTGTAAACAAACTATTAACCAAACAATAAATGAAAATTCATTTAAATAAATACATGATATTAATATAATTAAAAAAATCAATGAAAGTATATGATAAAATTGTAATAATAGAAACCAAAAACAAAATAATTTTTTTTCCATTTTATATAATTTGAATTAAAAAGTGGTTTAATTGTTTTACGCATAACTTGTATTGGTCCACATGTCCAACGATGTTGTTGAGATAAATATGCTGAATATGTTGGTGGTAATTCATTTTGACAATCAACATATTCAAGATAAATTGATTTCCATCCATAATAATGTACACGAAATGATAAATCAAGATCTTCAACTAATGTATCAATTTGCCATCCACCACAATTGTTAATAGCTAATCGACGCCATACACCACCAGTACCATTAAATGTAAAAAATATTGATAAATAACATCGAATAACTTGTTCACATTTATGATGATAATTAAGTGATAATTCTTGCATACGTGTTAAAAATGAATCTTTTGCATTATAAAATGACCAACGTGTTTGAACAAAAGCTAAATTTGAATCATTTATTAAATATGGAATTGTTTTATAAAGAAAATCTTTTTTAGGTAAAAAATCAACATCAAATATTGCAATATATTCTGTATTTGGATAAAATGAAAAAGCCTGTTTTAATGAACCAGCTTTAAATCCAATAGGATTATCTCGTCTTTGAATAGCTATTTGTTTTCCTTGATTTTTCCATTTTTCAACTTCAATATTAATTAATTCTATTGTTTGTTTATCAGTTGAATCATCTAATATATGAATAAATAAAGATTTTTCTGGCCAATCTAATTGACATACTGAATGAATAATTGATTTAACAAAACATATTTCATTACATATTAATACTTGTACAGTTATTAATGGATAATTTTCTTCATTTAATTTAATTAATGATGATAATGGAAGAATAGGATCAAGATTTTTTTTTGAAGAAACTCGAATTATTAAATGTATAATACGATCAATTAATAACATTATTTGAAGAATTATATTCAAAATAATAAATAGATAAATTATAGATATTAACCAAAAATGAATTATTGACATATTTTGTAAGATTTAATAAAATATGTACTGTAAAAAGTTCTACAAATTATAAAAAGATAAGGAAAAAAGAACAGGTTTATCTTCTATCAAAAACTTTTATCATTTTCACACGATCGCTATTTGATCACTCAAAATTTTTCGCCATTTTACAAACAAAAAGTGCAACTATAAAACAAAATTGTTCTAAAAAAAAAGCGAATAATACAGGAGAAGTTTCAAAAATACTAAGAAGGACATTTATTCCGCGCCATCTGATATTAACAAGATAATCATCTAAAAGCTTAAAAAAAACGATTTGTATAAAAAATTTAAATTGATAAATTATTCAAATCTTGATTAAGATTAAATATAGCTTACCTTATTTCATCAATTGTTTTTTTTTACTTTGACTATAGGAATATCTTTAAAGTTTAGATAAAAAGATGATTTAGTTCGTAGAGTCAATAAGTAAAAACAATATATTCAATGTAAAGCTACTGTTTAATAGTTATGCTGATATGAAGTACATTTAATTGAGAATTTTCTGTCTAATCGATGTACTAAGATCTCATTTAATTAAAAAACTTACCACGCAACAAGTTTATTTTTATTGATAATTCAAAATAATCGCACTCAGCTAGGACAAATGAATATAAAAAACAGATAACGAGATGCAACTTTTTTTATATGCAAGTAATCTTACGGTCTACTGCTTTACATATTATATAGAAAAAAAGTAAAAAAATACAAAATCACGAAAATAACTATCAAATGGTAGAAATGTAGAAAAAATATCAAATATAAAAATACATTGGTATGTAAGTATAATATATTTATATGATTCAGATGAAGATAATTTGAATAATTCATACAACAAAAAAAAATAAAATTTTTTTTTATTTTATGTAGTTACAATAATAGCAAATATTTATTGTTTAAATCAATGAAACACAGGTAAAAATACTAGAAGATTCAATTCGAATATGCATACAATATATTACTTATTCATTATTTTATCGATCGAACTATACGATCAGATGAATAATTTCTATGTGTCTATATACTTTTTTAAAATGTTATTTAATAGAATTTTATGAAAAATTTTTTTTTCAAG
Source organism: Macrotrachela quadricornifera (assembly GCA_022393335.1). Taxonomy (NCBI): domain Eukaryota; kingdom Metazoa; phylum Rotifera; class Eurotatoria; order Philodinida; family Philodinidae; genus Macrotrachela; species Macrotrachela quadricornifera. The sequence continues at coordinate 1,499,279 of JAJEKB010021311.1, forward strand.
TTTCAATATAAATATAAAACTAGTTAGATAAACATGAAGATAAATTTAAATCAATTTAATTTTATTCTACCGATCGAGATCAATCTATTCTGATGTATATTTCAGTATAAACAAATTTTTTTTTATTACTATTAAATTGAAATGTAATACTGTTAGAATTCCTTTTCATTAGTTATAAATTTTGATGGCGTCTAAAAAGACCTATAACCATGTTTAATATGAATACAATTCATTTGCTCAGACCATTTCTTTTATGTTTATTTGTATGAATTTGACGAATTTTGTTGTAGAAATTGTAACTTCGTTGATCAGTTTACTTTTAAGACGATATATATATATATTTATTGAAGAAAATAATATTTTTATAGTAATAGAATCCTATATTAAAGAAAGACTGGCAATACATGACAATTCTGCAAATTGAGATTACCATGTATTGATTTCTATTTCAATCATAAAACATGACAAATGCATATTAGTAAAGCATGATAAACAAATGCTTGTCAGTCGTGATAAATGAAGACTATCAGTTTATAAATGATTAATATTTAAAATAATCATAACACTAAATTAATACCATTAATCAAAAGATGATTTTTCAAGGTTTTTGATCAACTAATTCATTTTTAACAATTTCATTGTATTTTTTTCTTTAACAATGTTTTTGTTACTTAAAAAAGTAGATTCAATGTTTATCAGACTATGAACTATTATCAATGTAACTTTAAGTTAATATTCTTTGAAGAGAAAAAAAAGCAATAGTTTGAATTTAAGCAGACATGATCGTGACTTAGTATGATTAAATGTATTTACATGAGTATTTTTTTTTTATAGATCTAATCGATCTTAAATATTAATATCTTTTTAATGATAAGCATTAAAAAGGTTTTGTTTTAGTAAAACTATATATAAAATAAAAAATAGCCACCAATAGATAGAAATTCGTACGAAATGATGAGACATTCAGATAATTTGTATAGTACGCCCTTTAAAAATCTTTCAAAGCAAAATATTGCATGCAACAATCTATGACATGTTTGATGTGTATATGTAAATTTGTTTTTTTTTTTTTAATAAAGTTTAATATTTAGAAATCTTTTCAATATTGATCATATTAATTGGGAAAGAGAGAGACATTGACTCTCTTTTTTTTTTAAATTAGACATGTCTAGCTCACTTTCTTCTTCCCTCCTCCGTATTGTGTATTCCTTTCTTAAAAATATGGAAAAAAAAATAAATAAATGTTTAACACAAATATTTCTAGTATACTCGCAAAATCTTCCTATTGTGGAAGCATAAGTAATGAGAGTAGGTAGCAATGATTATTTGACGCAATGCACGTCATAAAAGATAACAATGACATTTTCTATCATTTACTTTTATCTTCAGCAAATAAATGTAATATAATCATTTGATTGTTTAGTAAGATATATAAAAATAGAGAGTCGATTCGGTGAAAAGATGCACCTTTCGTTCGTTTTTTTAAGCTTTATTTTTATTCATATAAGTTGCTAATCATGCTATAATGTTGAACATAGTGGTAAGAGAACTTTCTTCTTGTTTCCGCGAGAAATTTAATTACAGAATTAAACCGTTCACCATAGATCATGCTATTTTGAGTTTCAAAAGTCTTGTTTTAATAATAAAAGTCATATTTTAAATATGATCCATCATTCGGTGAAATTATATAAAATTGTCAATTTTCTTTTAATTTCATTAAAGATCTTTGTAATATTCATTTGAACATAAAACATGGCATCAGCTACCTGTGCGAGTAAAATTCATATAAAACCTGGTAAAGTATTGACAGATGGTGATGTATCAGAACTATCAAATGTCTCCGGTTTTACTCCTGAACAAGTACGTGAATGGTATGCTAATTTTCTGGTATGTATTCGAGATCATATATATCTCATTTGTAAATATTGCACGTTTTTTCTTACAATCTTGAGTAGTAAATGTAAGAAAAAGATGCTTTTGTTACATCTTGTGTATAGTAAATTTTATTTATTGTTTATTTCAATTATTTGCAGAAGGATTGTCCATCTGGAAAATTAAATAAGAGAAAATTTAGTAAAATCTATAAACAACTCTATCCAAATGGTAAACCTGAGAAATATTGTGAACGTGTTTTTCGTACATTTGATACAGATGCATCGGGTAATATTGGTAAGTAAAAATAAATTTTAATATGAAAGGATAATTGAATGAAAAAGGCAATTCTTATTTTAGATTTTGGAGAATTTCTTCTTGCAATTTCAATCACTGGTCAACAAGATCCAAGGAAAAAATTAGAATGGACATTTTTAATGTATGGTATGTTATCTATCAATATTTTTTTGAATATCTACTATCTTCTAAATGTATTTTTCTTTCTAGATATTGATCATAATGGATATATTGACAAGAAAGAATTACGAAAAATTATACATGTAAATAAGTTTTTATCATTAACTGACAAAATTGACTTATTCTCAATATTCTTCTTATAGGCTATATATGATCTGCTCGGTAAAGACAAGTTAAGTCCATATTCACCTAATCTTAAAGTGAATCAAATATTCGCAAAAATGGATAACAATACCGATGAAAAATTGTCTAAAGAAGAATTTGTTTCTGGTTGTTTACAAGATGAATATCTGCGAAAATTACTTGCACCGTCAACTACGTAAATATATTTACAATATAATTCATTTTTTTCATCTTAAAAATCTAGATAACAATTTCTTATTTCTTGTTTCTTCTTCAAATTTCTCATAGACCTTTATCAGTATCCTAAGAAGTATTTGGATCAATGTTTCATCTTTTGATGAATGGACAAATTTGTGTTTTTTTTTTTGTTTATAATTGTATATCTTTCTTTTCGTCTCGTCGCCCTCGCTTAGCTATTAATAACTTGTTAAAAATTTCAATCTTTTCTCTTGTATAATTTTATTTATTGCGCAGTGTAAAAAAAATGCATGACGTCATGTGCTTTATTTATGTTTGTCTAGACTGTAACAGAAAGAATGTACTTATTATCTTTATCCTTTGATTTTCTCTCTTCGCTTAATATTGTTAAATGTAAAGTATAATTTACACTTGGCAAATGCTTTTATATTTTTTTTCAAATATAAATAACATAAATTAATTGTTGGGAAATATCGATAATAAATAAAAGCTATTTGAGTGTTTATACAAACAAGGATGAATTTCCTGATGAGTTCCAATGATTATATAAAACAATTAGCAGCTATAATTTTGTTGATGAAATATTATAGTCGAAACAAATTTCAAAAACTTGATATATACAGTCATAATGATTAAAACCAATTTGTATATTGTTTTGAATTGACCATTAGTTCCTTCATTTATTAAAATTAAAGTCATGCTTTCTCTGCAACAGATTTCATACTTATACAATCATCTTTTTAAATTTTCTTAATAAAAAACAAATGTAAGAACCACTAATATCGTGAGTATTGTGTTCATCTAATTTTACCATTTATGCAATTGAAGAGAGGACATACTCAACTGATTCCGAGCTTTTGACTATAGATAGATCTCATTGAGGCTAAGAAAATCATAGAAATGTTAGTGTTCATGACTCTCTGTTCTCCAGATATGACCAAAAAGATATCGTAAAAAAAGTATTTTTTATCTAAATGGTTTTAAATTAGCACTTATACAGTTAGTTCTAATAATAACTTATTTCCTCCAGTGAATTTTAATCTATGGTTTCCCCTAAACTCAAAATATCATATTGTAATTATTTAAGATTTGTTGGCGTGCGCTGTCATAAAGAAAGACAAAGAATGAAAATAAAAGAAGAGAGAAGAGAAAAATTTGAAAGGAAATACTTACCAACCTAAAGGAAACAATTAATGCTCGTCTGCAGATTCTCTCAGCTCTTTCTCTTAGAAGCACTATTTCTAAACTATCACTATATTGCTTATTTACGTTAATCCCCAACTCGAAATCAGCACAGTTACACTACATTATCCTGCCTAATGCATTTATTGACATGTTTGAGCGTAGCATTCTGAACAGAAGGCATCGATGATAGATTTCAACTTTTACCTCGAATATTTGTGATGAAATTTCTTTATGAAATATTTATAGTTAACAGCCAATTCATAATTAATTACTAATTAATCAATAAAATTTGACTTCAGATTTGGACTGCTCACCCTCGATTACCTTTGGTCAAGTTTATTGAAAAGGATCCTTTCTTGTTTCGACATCATTATTCGACCAATTAGTAAAGTGCAGACATACAGGCAATCAGTCAAGCAAACAATTTATTTCTCCTAGACTGTTCTCGACGAGAAAGAGAATTCACTAAATGAATTACGAACAAAAAACTACATTAAAGTGAACGAACTTCTGTCTATTTTCGTATAGAATTTCGGATTATAATAAGTCTGAGTTAATCGCAAACTCAAAAACTCATTTTAAATTATATCCTGTTTTTTGAAAATAAATGCCTTCGTAGAAATTTGTCATGATTTTGTGCAGTAAAGAATGCAATACAAGAATAAAATTTCGGCTTATTCATAAAATCTATTTCAATTAATTACATAAGTATAGTATCTTTATATTCCAGATTTAGATGATTCATTGAAAAAATATCTCGAATTTCTTTTTTGAGGTTTTCTATGTAAATCAAATGCAAGTCTCTTCCGTAGAGTCTTCTTTTTAGAAGCTCTCACGACTAATGCAAAAGTTTAGCATTAATTTTGTTATAATATAACTTTTTGATAGAATGTCATATCAATTTGATCTTTTATTTGGTAGAAAGACATAAGTATCTACTGCAAAAATATGGCACAACTCTTTTTTTTTCTAAATTTACCGCCCATTTATTCTCGTATATAGTATACCAATTGTTTTAATACCAAATGAAAACATTCGTTGTGATGAACAGTTGCATATACGTAGCTCCCGAAAGCGGTAAAAATGGACGATAAAAAAGCTGAAACAAATATTTTTGAATAGAAAAAGTGTCAAAAGTTGCGGAAGAGTTTTTCAGCGCCTTTTGTTCTAAGATATTTTTTCACCTGCAAAAAACTTTTCTAATTAAATTCTTTTATATATTTTTGTAGTAGAGACTTTGTTCTTTCTAACAAAATAGAAGATCAAGTCGTTATGACATTCCATCGCAAAGTTTTATTAAAACAAAATTAATCCAAAACTTGTGCATCACCCATTATTCAAATATAAAGGATTAATACCAGAAAAGTAATGTTCATCGAAACTCGATTCACTTGGCCCTCGACTGTCGCGGTTTACGTTCGAATATGACTGTATTTAGATATGAATGAGAGTTGATCAATATCACTTACAGAAAAAACAGATACCACAGTGATTCTGTATGAAATCATTTCATCTTCTATATAACAGATCATTTTCTTTTCCATAACAAATGGCTGAAAGTACATCTTAGTTCGTCATAAATTAATTAATACATCATCTTAAAATTACAGCTATGCATAAAAGTATGTTTATATATTTAAAATTAAATGCTTTTCGCAAATCTGACACATGTTTAACAGACATTTATTTCAATCGTTATTAGTTAATAAACTAGAAGTAATATATAAACTGAAGTCTACATTCCCAAACAACAAGCATTTACTAGTACCGTCTTTTTTTAATTTTTATACTATCTCTATTCATATGGCGAGATTAGTCTAATATTTATTATAGGGTGAATCCATGGGAACCGAACCACTTTTTGGAAAGGTTTTTTATTTCGATTTTTTTCCTTCAAAATGCCGGTATGGTCTAGAAAACACTTTTGATGAAAAAAAAATTAAGCACTCCTTTTTGAAAATGTCGAGTTTTGGAGCATTTTTTCGGAACTCTTACGATACATTTTATATATAGAGAAAATGTCAGGAAAAAGCCTAGAATTTCTTAGAAGGCAGTTTTTTTGAATATTTTTGTGCTGAAAAATATTGAAGAAGTTTAAAAACATGTTAGTATTTTAAGATAATTTTTTTCCGATTATTTTCTCCGAAAATATGTAATGATTGATAACAATTAATGAAAATGTTTTCTTTATGTGTAGTCGATGTCATTTTTTTTAATATAAAATGTTTTAAACTATACACAAGAAAATAGATGAATTACATTCGCTTTTTAATATTTGTTAGCAAATATCATTGAACAGATCACAGTCATTTTGCGACATACAACAAACATTTGATGTACTAATTAATGCATTGAAATTTAGTTCTATTTGTTTAGTGACATTTCACCGAAGGTCATTTGTTACTATTTGAATAGAGCTAACGGGCGAAATCAGAATACGGTATTTAACACACATGGGTGATCTGAGATGGGTAATATATTAAGTTTTGTATAAATATAAAGAATATGAATTATCCTTAGTGCTTGATCGAAATGATCAGTAAATATGTAGAAAAAAGTAGCTCTGTTGAAGAAGTTGATCCACGCACGTTTTTCTTTCAATGAGAGGTGCCTTCAATTCTTTTCCGTAGAATTAAACAGTCATTCCAAGAGGAAAACAGTAAAACGATTCCGTAAGTTAAAATGAGTTAAAGCGATTTTTGTGAGTTCAGATGAGTTTACATGATTTCTTATAAGTTAACTTTTTGGCAGCGGAGTTTTTTTTTTTGAGAAAAAAATTAAATTTTACTCTTAAAATTTATAATAGCTTCAGTATTATTATACGTTCCTATTAGACCTTATTTCAATATCGTGCATGATCAAATATATTTATGCAATAAATCTTATGTTATTTCTTACATAACAGTATATTTGAAACCAATCAACAAGATCTTGTGTGATCATACAAAAATCTTATTTTCCGATAAATCCTAAGCCTGTTACGTCATTCCATCCATTATAAACTACCCTTTTTTAGAATTACCTAACTTATCGCATCATTTTATTTATTTACATAATAGAGCTTAAGTAATATACGTATATAACCGCCAATCGAATCTGTTACAGCATAGCTATATATTCCAAAGTATAATTAAGATGTACCAAAAGTTCTTGGCCCGATGTTTAAAATTTTAGAAAACAGTAAATATTAAATATTTTACTCGCTCGATAAAAAATATAGTACTTATAGCCAACAAAAAATCCTGACAATATGAAACTAGAATACGAAAAGAAATATTCGTAGTTTTTGCTTTATTAAAAGCTCAAAATAATCACCATTATTTTCGATAGCAAGTTCCAGCTTTTCTAACAGTTTACCGAAAATCTTTTTAAACTCGTTTATGAAATATCATTCAGTATTGTGGAAACTTCTTGAGCCAGCAATTCTTCATTTGTGTGATCATCCAACCAACTCTTGATATAATCATTTAACAAAAATTCAGACGGTGCAAAATCTGGTGAATATGATGGATGTAGGATTATTTCAATATCTTCCTCTTTTACATGATTAACAACATTTCGATGGCGATGGAGGGAATCTTTCAATATAGTAGTCGTGATCGATAGTCCTGCCTTTATTCACTTTGCGTATAAGAACAGGACCAGCGGATTTATAAAGAATAAACAAAAGAATGTTTTAGATTCAAATCTGTTCCGATGAATAATGATTCTTCATGGTTCATTTTCGCCAACCCAGATAGAATTGCTTGACTTCTGAGCAATCTGTATGTGATAATATCGCATAATCGGTATGTTTCGTTTCTGAATTTCTCTAAGTTTTGACGACAAATTCGAATTGGTTTTTGTCTTTGTTCATCAATAAGTTGATGAATAATCCAACGTGATACAACTTTTCTTATCTTTCGAGGATCATGGATAATTCGTTCTATTGTACCACAAGATAGATCAGTTGCAATCATAATATCATCATAAGTCGAGTAAGGATCATCTTCGATAACCTATCGAATACATTCAATATTTTCATCTGTAAGCATTGAAATCGAACGAGTAGATCAAGGATTATTAGTGACATCTTCACTTCCTTCACAAAAACTTTTTGTTCCTTTTTTAACCATTGAATATGTTGGAGCGTCAGATTCCAATGCTTCTGTAAGTTCGTCGAAGTTTATTTTTTAATCTATTTCTGAAATAACTTGAATTCTGTTGCAGAATAGATTAAATTCATCTGTCATGTTTGATAGCTTGTTTTACCATTGAAATCAAATTTTATCACAATTTGCAGTCGGGTGTGGTACAGATAAGCTGAGAGCGAACGATCTCTCATCTATATATACTATCAAGGTATAATGCTCTATAACGTGACATCATAGAATGTAACGAAAAAGAGTGATTATGAAATTGCTGATTAAGAACATTAAAAAAATCAAATGATTGATGAAAATAATATTTCATAAATAAGTTTATTCAATAGATTTTCAAATTTGGTAATAAAATTTTTTATTAAATTTATTCCATCTGTTACACTTACTAGAAAATTTAAAATATATAATTACAAAATAAAATGAAATAGAAATCTTACAGGATAATTCTTATTTTATAAACATGTCATTTTTTCCAACATAAACAGAGGAAAAAAAAAGGATAAAAAATGTGGATACATATCAACAAGTCATAATGTGAATTATATTTCTTATTTATTGTTGATTTAAAATCTTCTATACAAAAATTAATCAATAAAATCTTTCTATACATACTGAAATCGAACGAAAAAAATTTCTTCCTTTCCTTTCTCTCATTCTAATAAGAAACTTATGATATCACTATCAAAATGAGATATATATATATACATAGGAAATTTATTCATTGAAATTAATTTTTTTAGGGTTAAACGAGTTCTATAAAGTCTTTATGTAGTAGATCATTTCAATGTGATTTTATTTTAATAAATTAGCATCATTTTTGTTAAATAACTATTGGTCGATCGTGGAATTCATACTTAGGCATAATCGGCAGATGTTGACTATACAAGTTAGAAGACTCAATGTTATTAATGCACTCTACGATTAATACCTACATATAAAAGAGATAAATTTCAAAAGAATATTTTAGTTGACAATTACTCTATTAGTTTGTAATTCCTTTGCTAAAATTTGAATTTCTTCTGAAATTTCCATCAGTTTAACATATATTGTAGGAGGACACTATGATAAAAGAACATAAATATAAATTAAAAAAAAAAGAAATATAAATCATTACATCCTTATTTTGCAAAATATCAATAAGATATTTTACTCCTTGATTTCCAATTTCATTTGAACCAAGATCAATTATTTTCAATACCTAAGAAAAAAAAATATAACTATAAATGATACAATAATATCAAAAATAATTATGAAATTGAAAATCACCCTATTAATAGATATTGCATCAGCCAAATATTTTGTACCTTTTTCTGTTATATTATTATCTCGAAGATTAAGAGTAGTAAGTGTCTAATATAGTTACTACATATATATAAATAAGATTTTTTCAAATAAAAAACAACAAACCATATTGTTACGTAATATTTCTGCTAAATATTCCATTCCATCATCTCCGATATTATTTTCATTAAGTACTAATTTTGTGAGTGTCTGTGAAAGAAAAATAATATTAAAAAGAAAATGTTTGATATCGAATTACTTTTTGATTTTGAATGATACTTGATAAATACTGGATACCTTTAGCACTAATCTTGTTGTAGGTAAGAGACAATTCTTTTAATGTCTAAGATCATGAAAAGACAAATAGGAGAGAATGAGAATGAACAGACAATAACTTTATGATTTTGTAATGCGTTTGTTAATCGTTTAACTCCTTCATCTCCAAGGTTATTTCCTTCTAAATCAATTGTAACGAGTGTCTGTATAAAAGGAAATTTTGATAGATGAATAACAAAAATCAATATAATATTAAATACCAATTTCTTTTGTACTTGTTCAACTATAAATTGTAATGCATTGTCTCTAGACAAATTTATGTATGATGTCAAAATTGTTTGTGTCTAAACACAATGAATGAGATGAATGATATAAAAGTATTTATGACGAAATTTATTTACTTTGTCATTTCGGTGTGAAATAGACGTTCCAATATAAGTAACAAAATTATTTTTATTACCATATAATTCTACTGTTTTTAATGTCTATGAAACAATAAATATACAGGTAAAAGAAATGAAGATTAAACCAAATTTACTGTATTTTCTCGCAATACATCATACAAATATTTAGCTCCTTGTTCTCCAATTTGATTGTGTTGTAAATAAAAAGTAATCAATATCTATAAAAATAAATGTATAGATTTATGAGAGATGAAAATTAAAATAAATTACTTTATTGTTTTGTAATGCATCGGCTAGATATTTAATACCTTGATCACCAATTTCATTATAGCTGAGATCTAATACAGTAATAGTCTACATGAATAAAAAGAAATATTTAATCGATATTTGTAAATAATAATAATTACCGTATTATTTTGTAATACTTTTGCGAGACCTTTTGCATCAGTATCATCAAAATGACTGTGATCCAATTTTAGAATAGTATCTGTCTAGACAAATAGAATAATTTATATGAGAAAATCAGTAGAACGCGCTCTTACCGAGGCATTTTGAAATGCACAAATCACATATTCTTTACCAGTCGTTCCGACACAATTCCAACCAAGTTCTGGTATAATGAGTATCTGAAAGATTGAGAATAAATGTATTCAATACTGTTATCGACGCTAGAATATAAGGCACCTGGTTGTTTTTTGAATAGCTGTCGATAAGAACCGGCCAGACACCTGCGATTTTCACCATTCGATAGAAAACAGAATTGAGCATCCAGGCTACTCGAACCTCGTTGGTTCAATAAGTGACCAATCAGGTTAATTTCTTGATAGAACTTTTGAGAACGGGATTCTAAAGAAACTTCCCATTAGATTTTGAGTTGTGATATTGCCATCCAATAGAAAAATTCGTTCTCTTTCAATATACGCAAAGCCTAGATCTGTAGCTCATTCCATTCCAGAAGTAGGTGGGTTTTGCAAAAACTACAGATTTTCATAGGTTGACCTATGATTACTGGAAAAACGGTTTAGAAATGGGTTGTTGATCGTGCTAAATCGAGAGGTAATGTTTACTTTTGATATTCAACCGATTTAAGATGTCTTCGACGGGATTTCTAAAATTCTATATTTTCCTACTATTGAATCTGAACAGACGATGCGTTAAAATATTCATTTATAAGTCTTAAATCAGTTTGAAATCGAAAGTAAACATTACCTCTCGTCTTAGCATGATCAACTACCCAATTCTAAACCGTTTTTCCAGTAATCATAGGTCAACCTATGAAAATCTGTAGTTTTTGCAAAACCCACCTACTTCTGGAATGGAATGAGCTATAGATCTCGACTTTGTGTAGATCGAGAGAGAACGAATTTTTCTATTGGATGGCAATATCACAACTCAAAATCTAATGGGAAGTTTCTTTAGAATCTCGTTCTCAAAAGTTCTATCAAGAAATTAACCTGATTGGTCACTTATTGAACCAACGAAGTTCGATTAGCCTGGATGCTCAGCTCTGTTCTCTATCGAATGGTGAAAATTGGAGGTCTCTAGCTTGTTTCTATTGAAAGTTATTCAAAAAACAGCCAAGTGCCTTTTATTCTGATGTCGATATTAGTTAGCAAAGTAAGACTTACTGAATTACACTTTAGTCGATACGAAATATGTTCAATTCCTTGTTTTCTGATTGGATTTCCATCAATATTTAATGTAATGAGTGTCTTTGAAATAAAGAACTGATTATGAAATGACCAAACACATAAAACTATACTGTATTAAAATGTAAATTTTGAGCCAAATATTCTACACCTTCGGATCCAATACAATTGCCGAATAGATTTAATTTCATCAGTGTCTGTGATAATTGTGGAATCATTAAGAAATAAATATACAGTTGATAAAAAAAAAATACCTTATTATTTTTTAATGCAAAAGCTAAATATTGAGCTCCTCTATTACCAATTTCATTCTGACTCAGATCTAGAGCTTTGAGTGTCTATGAGAATAGAAACAATATTTTATAAGAAGAATGAAGAAACAATAAAAATTACATTATTATTGCACAATTCATCAGTCACGTATTTGATCCCATAACTAGTGATTTCTTGACCGCTAAGATTCATAATGGTTAACGTCTACATGAGTAAATAATGTAATATATATATATATATCAAATGAAATTGATAGTTATCAAGATCTACTTTGTCATTTCGTATACTTATTCCAGCTCCAACAGCAATACAGTTTCGACCAATATTTCGCTTCATATCGAGTTTGATCAGTGTCTATTCCAAGTCGAATACCATATTAATGAAAAAATTTTTCACACAGGAGGAAACTGTGTTTACTTTATTGTCGTGCAATGCGGCAGCGAGTGTATGTGCACCTGAATTATTGATTAAATTACCACTAAGATCCAAGAACTTGAGTGTCTAGAAGAAGATTTCATATGAATGATAATTCTCGAGTAATAGATTCGACATACTCTATGATTGCGCAATAAACCAGCAAGAAGTTCTACTTTATTATCATCGATTTCACATCTACTAAGATCAATTGCAGTGAGTAACTGTATGAAGTAAAAATGCAGTTACTTCAAAAAAAAAATCAATCACTATTTTTTAAAAGATTACTTTATCGTTTCTTATGCTAATCATAGATCCTACGATGGTAAAAGTCCGATTTAAATTGCCATACAGTTCTAGTTTTCGTAATCTCTATTAAAGTTTAAATACATACACGTAAAATAAGAGAAATCGAAAACAAAACATACTGTATTATCTTCTAAAGCATTTGCAAGATATTCGATACCTTCATCTTCTATTACATTATATCTAAGATATAGTACAGTAAGTGTCTATTATAATAAATAGAATAACACGAGAACGGTATAAGAGAACTATAGAAATAAAAACCTGATTGTTTCGCAGTGTATCAGCTAGAAATACTACTCCTGCGTTTCCAATTTGATTCATTTGTAAATTCAATAGTGTAAGTGTCTGCCATCATGAGAATATCAGAATATGAAAGATACAATTAGAATATAAAAATACTTACATTATGTATTCGTAGTACATCAGCCAGAAATGCTACTCCTTTGTCTCCAATTTTATTCATATGTAAATTCAATGTTGTAAGTGTCTGACCAGTAAACAAAAAAATATGAAATAAATAAAATAGGGATAGAGTTGCACTTTATTTTGCTGTAATCCAACAGCCAAATGTTGTGCTCCAATATCTCCGATTGGAGGTGATTTGAAACTAAGCAGTTTCAGTACCTATTATAATAAATAGATATAGTTTTCAAAAAAAACCAAACTTACTCCATTACATTCCAATAGTAAATCTAGATGATTCAATGCTTCATATGGGATGCTTACTTGTGAAAGAATGACTGTCTTGATTGACTATAAAAGCAAGAGTATAGATATGAGAAAAATAAAGAAAAGATCGAAAAGTACATTATGTATGTCTAGTAAATTTTTAAGACTAGATACTCGTTCACTTGTTACTGAAAAGCCTTGAATAGTCAGTTTAGTAATATTCTAAAAAAGATCAAAAGAATATGTGTTTTAATTTTGCTTGAAAACAATGAAGAAAAAGTATGGTCTTACTTTGCAAAAAGAAACATGTTCAAAAAATTTCTGAATATCATTGCCGTTGACATTAACAAGAGTCAATGATTGAAGGTTAGTAAATTTTGAAATATCAAATATAGATCCAGAAGCACCAGATATAGATTCAGGCAAGTCGATTAGATTTTTGTCATAATATTTATTGCTAATTAATGAAATAATCCTTTCAGGTGAAATTCGATGAGAGATAAGTTTTATATCAGATGCTGTTATTGTACACATATTAAGTTTATAACGATTATATGTATTACTAACATCATATAAATGTTTCGAAACACGACGAATTGAACGAAGAATATCTTGCATATCAAGATGATCATAGATGCAATAGAGAATTTCCACTGGTAATGAAGAAAGAGTTATTATTGACATGAATTTTATTGATTGAAAACAATTTGTCACGTTTTTTTTGTTGATTATATCACTGCACGTATTTTCAGTTTTGTCATGCGTATGTAGTTTTTTTTCTCTTCTCTACAGAATAAATACTGGCTTTGGGTAGTAGTTTCCAACTATTGCGTGTTTTATGATTCATCTATTTAAAAATGGAAGCTGAAACGTAATGCACCTGAAAGATGCTTTTTTTTATACTATAGATGACGTGACATCATAGTAGATTCCAACGATTCTAAAAAATTTAGCACCGAGAACCGAATCTGATCCAGAAAATTTCATTTTTTCGAAACCATGTAACAAAAGAAGGTGAAACCGGAACTGGAATCATTAAAACCAAAAAGTTTTGTGATAATAACTAGAGTCATCTATATGATCTCTGGATTAGACCATTTCTACTCAACAAAGTTTTCATTCATTCATAACATAGAATACTAATTGGAGCGTAAAAAAAAAGAAAAAAATTAGATAACTTAGTTGCATACTCATGTCATCAATAAGAAAGTCAAAACATTTCTAAAACTACTGAAATACAAGTTTTGCACAGATATATTTCACTAAAAACAAATCCAATTTTTGTGAAAATAATTTTAAATGAAAGGGAGCTATTTTGGCTTAGAATCATAAAAATGTCGAAAAAAGATTATTTCGAATTGAAGAAGGATATTAAATTTTACTGTTGCAATTTTTAACACTTTAACAGAACTAGAGTTCCGATACTATTCGTATAATCTCAAATTTTCCTACGGAATTTTATACCTAAGTGAAACTAAGATCACGTGAAATATTGTAGAAATTGTTGTTCTATTCAATCATATACTAATGAAAAAGATTGCAATGATTTGACATCTATAATATATTCGACAAGGATATATAATTGAACTTTTCTATAAAAGAATTATGAGAAAATCACGAAGTTTTCAATAAAATTGAGGAATAAATTTTATAAAGAGTGGACAGTTTAATAAGAGAAGGAGTTCTCTATAGAAAAATATCTTTACACGCGTCTTTTCATACATTAATTAGAGACAAAAAGAGCATTATTATTCATTATCAACAATAATTCATTTTAAAGAAATAATAAGGAATAAAGGAAATATTATCAAATTTTTAGAAAATTCAATAAAATCTTTGTCAAAAGCAAAGA
The DNA here is from genome assembly GCA_022393335.1 of Macrotrachela quadricornifera. Taxonomy (NCBI): domain Eukaryota; kingdom Metazoa; phylum Rotifera; class Eurotatoria; order Philodinida; family Philodinidae; genus Macrotrachela; species Macrotrachela quadricornifera. Next base: position 1,514,403 of record JAJEKB010021311.1, read on the forward strand.
AAATTCTATTTTATCATTAACTAAGAAAAACAGCAAACACAAAAAGTCATTGAAATTATCACTAGATGAAAATAAATTTTAATGAAATTATTCAAAATCTTAATAATAATTCACTTTAAGAAGAATTCTTTAAAGAAGAAAAATTTCATTAGTAAAAATATATTTACTTTTCTTTGATTTTATTATTTAACACAAGAATAAAAACTATTTATAGTATTTTATAATATTGTACATTCTGGAACTGATTTTCATTTGGAATTCAGTTTGAACTAATTCCGATTTGGTCAAATTATTGAAATTACCAACTTCTTCAGAAGATTCACACTTTTCTTTATAATAGAATATATAAATATGAAAACGATTATCGATTCCGGGAAATAAATAAGTTTAATTTCTGGATTTCTTCTTATATCTTCACTCACATCTACATCATAAAAATCAAATTGAATAGCGCATATATAACCAATAAAAAACAAAAGTATATTATAACTTTTGCATTACTTATACCTTAACGGTGAAAAGTTTTTTTTTCTTTTCTTCTTTCTTTTTCTCATTCATTGAATCGAACGTAACATAACGTGATTAAAAAAGATACGCGCACTATTATTCATACTACCGCGTGACAAATATTAATAAAACTTTCCAACATAAACTTGAATATCGATATTTTTATTTTAAATACTATATTATTATTATCAATGGAAACATTACCAACCGAACTATTACATCGAATTTTCGATCACCTCGATATCGAAACAATCTTCTTTACACTTCGATCATTGTCAAAGTTATTTCGAGCAGTAGTGATTAACTATGATCGATATATATTAAATATGAAATTAATTTCAAAATCAAATTTTTATATTCTTTGTCAATTAATTAAACCTCAAAATGTTATATCATTAATACTTACAAATGATGAAAGAATATCAAATCAAATTGATTTATTTATTTCACTTGTTCATTGTCAAAAATTTACTCGACTTCGTTCATTAACTCTTCTTGAAATTGATGACATTCAATTAAACTTTATTTTAAAACGAATTAATCCCACTTTATTTACTTCATTTTCATTCAGTATCAGAAAATCAAATAATCTACGTATAAAAACTTCTTACAAAGTTCTTGCATCAACATTTATACAATTAAATCTTCGTCAATTGGAATTCGGTATGGAGAACACGATTCTATCAAAATTTTCATGGCCATTTAATTGTACCATTCAATACTTAACTATTAATAATAACATTACTATGGATAATCTTATTACAATTCTTCAACGAACTCCACATTTACATACAATTATTATGAAGAATTTTGATGAGTATTGTAACAGTATTAATTCAATATCTTTTTCTCTTCTACGTTTTACACAATTAAGATCATTAACTATCGAACAACTTAATGTACCTTTCTTTCAATTAGAAACTTTTCTATTATTGACACCATCATTGCATTATTTGAAATTAATTGGAAATAAAATATTGAATGGTCAACGATGCGAACAATTTATTCAGATAAATCTATGTAAATTAGAAAAATTTGAATTTTTTTGTAATGAATGGTTTTCAAATTCAAATACTATAAAAGATCTCGAATTAATTATTAGTTCATTTCGTTCATCATTCTGGATTGAACATAAACAATGGTTTGTCATCGGCGAATATAATACCGATTGTTCATACAACATTCGTCTTTATTCAATACCATTATGTAAAACTTCTCTCAAATATGAACCAGAACTTGGAAAGGTTTCATTGTCTACTTGTGATAAATCAATGAAAAATAAATTGATAGTAATGAATAATGTCAAATCGGTCACTTTAACTCTAAATAAATTAACAATTGATGACATTCAAAAAAAAGTAAGTTACTTTCTTCTAAATTTTCACCCAAAACTTATGAAATGCTTTTTCAAATATATTTATATGTGATTGTTTTTAGAATTTTACAACAAATTATTCTTTATTTCCTAAGGTAAGTGAAATTGAAATAATCTTCTATTCAGATTGTTCATTATTTTCACTTCATTCATTTTCAATATTTATTAACATTATAAAAATCGTTCAAATGAAGTTGGAAAGTGATTTTTTTAATGAATATAATAAAGATACATTTATTAATATTGGTATGTTTCTTACACAAGCACATAATTTATCATCACTGTACATTACAAATAATTCAAATGAACGAATATTATATAAAACAGTTGAGAATATATATCAACTTTTACCACATCAATTAAAACATTTACAAATGCCAATAAGTAATTCGAATCAAATAAAAAATATTCTTCAAAAATGTGAAAAATTATCAACAATCAAATTTGATATAGAATCGAAAATTTCTGAAAACATTATTCAATGGTTTAATGACAATACTATTAATTCAACATGTAAACAAGATAGCAGAACAATTACTATATGGCTTGGAAAGAAAATAGTTTCACAAAATATCATTCATATTTATAATACACGAAAAAAATTCAAATATAGTTATTGAAATTTCTATTATTTTTAAATTCTCTATATTTCAACATAGACATATATTTAATAAATTATTTTTCAATTTTAATTTATGTTAGATTCACATAAAAAAAAACTAGTGTTATTTATGAATTAATAAAATAACAGAATTATATAACTAAAAGATTAGATGCATTCCGAGAATATCTTTCGAAACTCGATGCAGTATCATAGAAAAGCAAACATAGCAGATATATGGGATATAAAGATAAAAGGGATCTAATGGATACAGATGTTATGGGAGTTTTAGGGATTGCAAGGATTATACGAGATATATACAATATGTAAAAAAATTTTTGATAAGATTTCAAAATCTTTTCGATACTAGAAGCACTATAGATGTTACAGAAAACCTTGGGATTTCAATCTGGAAAAGTGGAAACTCAACTCAAGGTTCATGATTTGATAGAGAAAAATAAATTGAATCGTATGCTGTCTTTTATTTTTTAATTACTAAATATAATTCCATTTTGGTATAAATCTTACATTAATTTCGTTTTTTTTCTTCAAAATGTCATACGAATAAATTATCACGTCGATTAGCATTTTATATTGCTTTTTTCACTATCACTACGGTTTCACAATGCGTTTAATCCTAACATTTCATTACACCAATATTACTGTACATTCGACAGACTCAACGAAATATATCGCACCCATTTCCAGCCTTAAGCTATATCTATCAACAGAAATTTTTATCGTGTAATAATCTTCATTGACTAGTTTCAAATCATAGGATCTTATGATTTCACCTGTAAATAAAACAAAATCAATTTTTTTCGACATTTTTGTAATATAGCCTTGTTCCTAAATGGCTTGTGCGATTACGCTCTTTGATTATTACTCTGATTTGTGGCTAACAACGTAATGTGAATAATGCTTATTTCGATATTTCTATGATGAGCAACGAGGTTCATGAGTCTGTTAATTGGTAAAATAATACACAAGCATGAGTATATATAACTACAACGAGAGGAAAGATTACGACTTATGTGTAATATGACTAGAAAATAGTTTAATGACTCGAATAAGGAGCGATGTGATCTATGAATTCCGTCATAGAAATCCTAAATAATCTTTCTATAGCTTTTGTGATGAAGTCATGTATTAACTTGAGAGAAACTAGTCAATAAAAACTTCACAGAAAAAAGAATTTATCTTTTTAGTTTCAATTTTAAAATTTTTTCGAGAGTCTAGTGATAGGTTATTTCTATTATACAATCATAAATTACTTTTGTTTTCGTATTTAGCGACGATAAAACCTTTTCAGATGTTCAAGACTTCGACCGAAAAAGATAATTATTATAGAATAAGTAGAATCTCATAAGCTACGTCAGCTATCGTTTGAATAAACTTTCTAGCTATTAAACATTCCGAGATAATTGAAGAAGAATGTGTTAAAAATGTAATATAAAATTGAATTTTGAGTTCTTTAACTATTTTATAAATATATAGATATTGACTTCGTTTACAAACTCTAATCAACATATTGGCTAAACAAGCCACATGGTTTTGTCAAATATGGCACAATTAATATATCGACACCTTTTTCTAATGACAAATATTTAATTAAATAGAACTCTCAAAACACATATAAATTATTTTTTTGGCCATTTATATCTAAATGATTTCTGTGCAAAAGTAAACATCTGTAGAGCAAGTTGGTTATAAAGAGATTCGACTGTAAAAAGATATGATATGAACATAAAAAGCACAATTGAATAATAACTACTATTAATATCTATAAAACAAAACAAGTAACGCTCGTCAAGACAGACTCGCTTAGCCCTCGACTGAATGACTACATTGAATTGTGTTTTCTGCTAATGATATCATTCATAATAATTTGAACTGCATTTTTATATACCGGGTGTTTGAAAAGTCACTTACCAAAAAAAAATCTGAATATCTCCCTTGCGGCTCGAGCAAACGAACTGATTTTTTTATCAATGATAGAGGCATGTTCAAAGTTTATATCCATAAAGACATGTCTAGAGAGACGCTTTGCTAAGTATCATTATTAGTTTGAACAACAAAATTTTTATTTTTTCACAAATAGGAATAGGGTGAGCCAAAAGCCACCTTACCAAGAAAAAATTGAATATTTCGGCTGCAGGTCAACCAAACAAACTGATTTTTTTACTCATAATAGCGGCATATTCACACTTTAAATCCATACGGACAAGGTTAGAGAAAACCTTTGTTAAGTATCATAAATGACTTCAACAAAAAAATGTTTCCTTTTTCACAGATAAGAAAAAAAACCAATATAATTAACAAAGAATTTCTCTAAGCATGTCTTTATGAACCTGAAGCTTCGACATGCCTCTATTATTGATAAAAGAATCAGCCCGTTTGCTTGAACCGTAATGGAGATAATCAATTTTTTCTCCGTTGTGTACTTTTTGGGCAATCTTGAAAAGTCATTTTGTCGGAAAACAAATTGAATATCTCCTTTACGGCTCAAGCAAACGAGCTGATTTTTTTATCAATGATAGAGGTATGTTCAAGCATCATATTGATAAAGACATGTTTAGAGGATCTTTTGTCAAGTATATTGTTTTTTCTTCCTATCTGTAAAAAAGTAAACATTTTTTTGTTCAAATCAATAATGATACTTAACAAAGCGCCTCTCTAGACATGTCTTTATAGATATAAACTTTGAACATGCCTCTATCATTGATAAAAAAATCAGTTCATTTGCTCGAGCCGTAAGGGAGATATTCAGATTTTTTTTTGGTAAGTGACTTTTCAAACACCCGGTACTTGTTATAATCTAGTTTTTTTCAGCTCATCATTCTGTAAGTCATTTTGTAGTAAATTCAAAAAAATAAACTGACTTAAGTTATAAGTAACAAGATTTATTTAAAAAACTTTAACAATCAACTACATAACAGAAACCTGCTTTATACATCATTAAAGCAAATAAAAATAACTATAAACAAAACTGGATATCTATCGAATATCATACATAACAAAATCAAAAAGACAAAAAATCTAATTTAAAGGATATTAAAGCATAAAAAGTTTCAAGATTATATATAATATAAGTAAACTTGTGTAAAGGCTAATTATTTCTAATAAAATTATGCAGTAATAATGAGCATTATCTTGGTATGCAGCAAATTTATTGAAACCATTCTGAGAAACGTAATCGTGTATTCATATGTAGTTGATCAAGTCGTTCTATTTCGGCAACTTGAGATTTGTTTGGTTTCATAAGTAAGACTTTGTAATCGAATGGCCGTAGAATAGCTAGATCAACCAAGCGTTTTACACGAGATAGTGGTACATATACTGCTGCAATATCATCAGTTTCATTGGGCAATTTCAAATCAATAACGACTTTGTTCAATGTTTGACCTTGACTTTTATGTGTTGTAATACAATAAGCAGGCACGAATGGTAATGCAGATCGCTTAATTAATAAAACTGCCTTTTGACTTGATTTTGGTTTCTTATCTTTTGGAAGAATATCGGCAATGTCGACACGAAATGTTTGTTCTACTAATGGGATTGGAATAAGTTTTGATTGAAGATCTTCAAGATTGCATTCAATCTTCGACTTTGTAATTTCGATTAAAGCATATATTGGTCAACGAATATATTGTGTATTGTTCGGAAACGTTTCTGATAAAAGCTCTGTTGACATCGATTCTTCATGATATACTAATTGTCGAAAGATTCCATTGACACCATTGATAAGACCCAATTCAGTAGCAATATTTTGTGTTAAAATGACAGGCATTCCTTGTACAACAGGCAGTAAACCAGGTAAATGTTCTGTTTTGCTATCAGATAATTCTAATAATATTTTAAGCAATATTGGATCTTCGATTGGTTTGCCTTTACAAGTATCTTGAGCGACACATACCATCGGTGAGTGATCTGTCTGTGCTGCATTATGAATTGCTGCCTTCTTGTTTAATTGTGTGCGAACTTCATTTCGAAACACGAGAATAGGAGCCTAAAATGACGAAATTTAATTTTCTATCACTATGAAAAAAAGTAATTTTACTTTGTTCCATGGTGAATCATGTAGAGATTCTATTGATGGTTGTCCAACAATTCGTGTTTGCAATAATTCATAATCGTCATAATTGCATTGTCCATGACGAAGTCGGTCGAGTAGTTGCAAATATCGTAAATCTTCTGTTCGCATTTGTTGTGTAAGTTTCACCACACAATTAATTTGAAGAATTAAAGAACGTGCAACACGTTGCTGAGTTTCTCTTTCAGATGATGATTTTACTTGTTTCTTTTTGAATGGTAATGAAAAATCTGTGTGTAATGGTGAATCATAGACTGGTCGATATTGTAAGTAATCACCAAAGAAGATTACGTTCACACCGCCAAATGAAACTTGAGGATCGAGATGTTTTGCAGAGCATATAATTCTGTTAAGTTTTCCTAATAAAATTAAGCCAACCATACTCATTTCATCAATTAAGAGATATTCAACAGGTCTCCATTCTTTTTCAAGTTTTGAATCACCTGGTTTAATGGTACGTGGCTTTCTCGAATTACGTTGTTCACCTAAAAATGAATGAATTGTCATGCCATCAATTTCAGCTGCAGCAATTCCAGTAGGTGCAAGTTTTCGCATCATATGCATTCTTTTTGTAATAAGAAAATATTTGGTGAGAGCTCGAATCAATTGTGATTTGCCCGTTCCACCACATCCAGGTATACACATTATGAGCTGACCATTATTGTCGCCTAAAATATTTTATTTTATGAAATAAACTATGACTTATTTTAAGACAATATATCTGTGCGACATCGACTATCGCCATCAAGATGATTTGTTATTATCAAGAATGCAGCTCTTTGTTCTTTATTCAATGTAAATTCCCCAATAATACTATTTTGAGTTGAAAAATTATTTTTAAATACGAACACTGGAGGAATTGATGGATATTTTTCAATGTTATTTTGATTATTATATGGATTCATTACTGTTATAACAGCATCTGTTGCATCATTAAAATCCAAAATATCATCATCTTGGTTATGTTTTCCCGATATTAAACTACGTCTAATTCGTTCTTTTTCAATCTTCAGTTGATCTTGCCATCTTGAATTAAGTTTAATCAAATTAGTCGTTGCAGAAACGAATGGTACAATTTGTCGATCAGTGAGTGTATTCATTAAACGTTGTTCATATTCTAAAAAAAATTTTATGTGATTTTCTTCATTATCTCAATGACAAAAAAATCTATACTTACGATTGATATGATTAAACCGTCCAACCTTCTCTACTGCTTCAACAGTTTCTCGAATATAGACATTTTCCGTTGATTTTTTTGTGGCGTTAATTGCAGCAACTGTGAATTCATCAGTATTGCCTATTAATTGAATTAAATCGTCGATATCATCTACTTCGTATTCACCATCAGCATCTTGATTTGATGGTAGAAGCACAGGTTCGATTGAATCATTCTCGATTTGTGCTTCAGCAATAACTTGAAGTAAATGTTCATCACGATCTTTTTTATATTTGTGTAAAAGCTGAATATTTTCTATAATCTTCCATAAATGAATAGAAATAAGATTGTTTCGAGCTTCGAAGGCATCTTCCCATGTCTGATTGACGTTACAAAGATCAATTACATTACGCCATGGTACAAAAAGTGTCAGAAGCGCTCGATTGTATCGTTCGTGAGTGTCATCACGATCTTGTCGAGGGATCTGAGGACCATAAAGAACAGGTACATGAAGTTGACTGTATTTCATCAGTATATGTGTTGTTGCTTGAGGATGTTCTTTTTGGAAAGAAAAACGTTGATTAGATGGTCGACCTTTTTGGTTATCTTGCCGTTTTTCTGTGGTAGAAGACTTTGATAAGTGTTTTAAATCTGTTTCATTAATTTTTTTCTTATAAAATGTACTGACAAAATCGTATAAACATATGTTATTGAGATTATCTGAACGATATTTATAATCAATGCGTGTATTAACAAGTATAAAATTGTCTTTATCTTCCGTTGGTTGAACTTGAAAACGCTCTTCATCGCTATTTTCATCATTAATCGTTTCACCATCAAACATATCTTCATCATCAATTACATCTACATGTCAAAAAAAATGCATATATTTTTTTAATCATCAAAAATGAACTGCTTCATCTTCCCACATATCTATAAGGGAGTATATCTGAGTAGTTCACCTCGTATTTAACACTTATCTAGAATAGTATCGAAATTACACTAATCTAATTTCATTAAATAAAAGTTATTGGGGATGCAATGTATCAATAATGTTCACACTTTTTCGTTCATCATTATCGCTCTTTGTATGATAAATATATCAAGTTGTTTGTTTCTTTTCCTTTGATTATACACAGATTGTTTATGTATTGAGCATTATCCTTCTTGTCCATCATTTCTCTTTCCTTTCTATCTCAGCAGGTGTCCGTGCTCTTAATTAATTATCACATGTCAATTTTGATGTTCAAGCTGCATCTATCGCGAGTTATCTTTCTTCCTTTCTTTGTTTTCTCCTCTTCCGTGTTTTTTCTTCCACTATCTGTCATACACATTTTTCTTCTCTTCACACTCCTCTTTCCTTTCCTCCTTCTCTCTCCTCATTTTTTTCGTCTTCTCTTCTCTTCTCCTTCTTCTTCTCTTTCTCTTTCTCTCCCTCTCTCTTTATATATCACACACCACATATGTATAAAAAAAAAGATTGTTACTGTTCAAGAGTTCGATGAAAAATAAGTATATAAAACAAAATAATTACGTTTACCGTGTGATGTTTGTTGAAGATTTTGCTTCACACGCATTTCATTTAATTCAGTTTGTAAAAATCGTTCAGTTTGAATTAAATATAGACCTTGAAATTTATGTGTTGTATAATGGTCATCCCAATTCATAAGATAAGACGCAACTTGAACACCAGATAGTTCTTGTTGAGAAGCAAGCGTATTATAACAACGCAAAACGAGTTTACGTGATTTTTCAATTATATTTTCGTTATTTAGTTGGTTGTTTGAATTTTGTAATGATGTGATACTTTTTTGTACAAGAGAAAATGTATCATGAAAAGAAAGACTCATCTTGGTAACATAATCAGTAATGTAATAAACTAAAGCTTTAGCACCATTACCAGTCCAAATAAATTTAATATCCATGTTAGACCGACAAGCTGAAATAATATACTCATTAAAATTGTTGATCCATGGATGTGATCGTCGCATTGAGATATGACCTGTATCTGGATCGATCGTCGATACTGATACCAGCTTCTGTGGCATATTCAAACGGCAATTTTTCTTATCACCTCGATTGGGATTATAATATTTGTAACATGTGTCACTATGTTTGTGAGTGTTACCAGATTCAACAAGTTGAACGACATCAGCACGAAATCGTGGTAAGAAATTTGGTGACAAAGGATTTGGAGTAGGTAAACAGGAAGGAGGTAAATTCAATTGATTAGATGACACATTCGTATCTAAAAAATATAAATAAATATTTTATTTTTATCAAATATTATAGTATCGTACCGATTGTAGACCGATCATGTGTTGGTGCTTGGATCAATGGACTGGCTACTGGAGATCTGTAAGGAATTGAGGGTGATCCAAATGGAATCGATGGAGACTTGTAAGGAATTGATAGAGAAGGTTGATGTTGTTTAGATGGCGTTGATGAAGTAGGTGATTGATATGTATTTCCTCCGAAGCCTGTCAAATCAATAGTACGTAAAGCGGTATAAGTGTTGTTTTGTGATAATTGAGTAGGGGTGTTCAATGGTTCCAGCTCTATTATAAATAAAGAAAAGCTGAATAGCCGAAAAAAACAAATATATACCATACCATTCGAAGATTCAATGACCTGTTTATCTTCAAATTCATCTAAATCTTCTTTAATAATATCTTCTAAATATGCTATTAACTTATTACGAAAAGTAGCATCTTGAACTTTTTCTTTCATATCAGCTGGTTTTATATCATGATCAAGCCAGATAAGAAGATGTAAATGAAGTGAACCTCGACCTTGACTTTCAACAGTACCAAAATAAGCCTTAATTGGTCCAAGAACACCACCCATTATCATAGTATCTAAGATATTGGTAATTAATAAGTGAAAAAACTTGGCAGTAGCAACTGGATGAGATGCTATAATTTCAGCTCTTTTATAAGTGTCCATAAGTTGTTCATTTTGAATTTTATCAAGATTCAGTTGAACACCAGCAAAATATAATGCTACAGGACTATGAATATCAGCTGGATTTAATGTAAGAAATATGCTAGGTAGACCTTGATTAAAAATAAGTGCATGAATTCGAGTACGTAAAGCTGTTCTTGAATATGCTGAACCCATCACTCGACCACCAACAGTTTTAATATGTTGTAGAAGTTTATTTAATGCACTATTTGATCCTGTGTTATATATTCTTTTGGAATTGTTATCAAGAGCCATTTCAATATCTTTACTATTTATTGATTGAATTTCATTAGCGGATGCTTGAAAATAAGGTTTTGTTGCAATTAATTGAGCGTGGAAGCAAGCATCACGTCTTTCTAATAGATTGAAGACAACAAATATGAAACTATAATTTGTTTCAAAACGACGATCATTATAAGATAATAGATAACGTATATGTTCTTTGAATTTGGTTTCAATTGGGCGTGATTGATCTTCAGGTGCTCCACGTCCATAACAGAACAAAGTTGGATATAAACCTGTTAACAATTGAGGGTTAAAATATTCATTGACAGGTTTCGACGAATGTGGAATTAAGTAAACATTTTCAGTAACAGCCTGATCATTATTTTCATTATGTTTTATTTTATGTAAAAAGTAATTAGTGATCTCATCTGATGATACTGATGTGCCATTGACATCGAGAACACCACTAAAACAAATAGAGGTTGTATGAAAGAATTGATTTGTTAAGTACTCTTACCTGTTACTGATAGGAATAACATCTGAATTAGTAATTTCTTGTGGATTGGATAACGGATCTGATACATATCCAATTCTTTCAGATTGAGTTTCTTCATCACCTATCCTTTGTTCTAAAGTGGACATGATGCATTCAGGTACATCATCTTCTGGTAATTGAGCAATATTTTCCATATTTATATTGATGTTTCGATAAAGTATATTATATTTTTTCAGCCATTGTATTGCTTGAATAATTTTTTTCTTCCGAACTGTTAGAACTTTTCTAAGACGAAGACGATTAGGTGGTCGAACTCCAACGAAAATAACTTTAAGTGTATCACATAGATCGGCAAGTGCAAGTGGTAAACTATTAACAATATTTGGTATATTTTGAAGAAAAGTAATACAATTTCCTTTCAATGCTGTTTGAGCAGTTGTAGTTGAATGAAAAGGTGACTGAAGTTTGATTATACAACTGTTGTGACGATAAAGCGAAATTAATTTTTCTTCTGGGATCGTTAATCCTTGTAATTCGGCAGGTATATCACCTAACCACATATTATTGGCAGGTGAAAACTCAGGTATATGTTCTTTTGAAAGAGAAGTGTGGCATTTGTGACAAATAACACACATCTGTACTCGATTTGTTTTAAATAAGCCATTTTTGTACAAGATTATGTCATTTTCACAGTAAAAAGATGATGAACCAAAATTTGAATGATCTAAAATAAACAATTCTGTATCAATTTTTTTATCATTTTAATTATATATACTCTTAATATGTGATGTCGTCTGTTGGTTGTTATTATCATCGTTGAAGATGGAAGTATTTTCACTTGAATTGTTAATTAAATTTTGCAGTTCTCCAGAAACTTTAAGTAAATCAATATTAGGAATTTTTGAGATTGGTATTTTCTTCGCATCTTTTGCTGGAGTACGAATATTACAAACTGTACAAGTAGCTTCGGCTAATTTTGACATGGACATCTGTTCTATAAACTGTTGCAAACGAGTGTCTTTTAAATCATGAGGAATTGGTTCAGGCCAAGGGAAACGAATATCATTTTGTCCTGTACCAATATTTTCATGCTGTTGTTTTTCAAGTTTCTTTTTGGTTCTATTTGATTCACTTCGTTTTTTCTGTTGTTTGAGTCGTATCTGACGTTGCTCTTCTGATTCGTTCATTCGACTTGATCGATTTCTTTCACTCATTTTCTCGAGTCGAATTTGCTGATGTTCTTCTGTTTCATTCATTCGACTAGACCGACTTCGTTCTCTTTTCTTTTGAAGTTGAATCTGACGACGTTCTTCTTTATCATTAGTTTCTTTTTGCGTGGAGTCTGAAATATTTGAATGAATGAAATCATTTTTGCTGTTATCTTCGCTTCGTAAGCGTCGACTAGGAGAAGACTGAAATCCAGGTATTCGCACTTGAGTAATAGTATTGTTTTTAAACGTTTTCTTTTCAGGAGTCTAAAGAAAAGTTTAACGATTCTTGGTTCTCTGTTTATAGATAGTTAACTTACCACGACAAATAACGATGACTGGCCGGCATTTTCAAATTCATTAAGATTACGTAGTGATAGAAGTGGAACAAAATGATTTGGTCTCCATGTACCATTATGCGTTTCTCGAGCATCTTTTTCATTCAAAGCGTTTGACCATAAAACTGCGATGTTACAGTTAGCACTAACAGGTGGAATAGGTGTAAAGACGCGATCCCATTTTACCATATAATCATGAAAATCAATTTTTGGATAGACACTTCGTATGTTCCACTGAAGTACATTGCATAATGCGGCAATTTCATATAATTCAGAATACATATAATTCTTACAAATAGTTTTGATAGCAACATCAGTAGGTCCCACATGATCTGAATAGGTATTTTGATAATGAGTTTCATTAGTTATTAGTTCCACAATTGTTCGAACTGCGAATATTTTAAAAATAATCTTAGTATATTACAAAAGCACAAAACTTCATACCTCGTAATTCACTAGTTGTGACCAATGGATTGTTCATGAGAACAATTATAGAATGATACAAACAATTTCCATCGCCAAGAACATCAATAGGAACAAGGTGATGTGTATCATTGCTTGCTTTTTGAAGATATTCTTTAGCAACCACATCTATTACATGCTTTGTTTCATCAAAAACATGTATAGGATAGAATTGAAATGGTGCCATAATTAAATTCATCTAGATTATTTTTATTTTTTAAGTTAATTGTCATTTAAAATAAATTTACCTGTTTAATTCGTTGAACAACGGAACTGATTTCGTCGTGGTACATGATACTTTCGGAACATCTTTCCAAATGCTGAAGTAAACGTTCGAACTTTAAACCACGAGTCATTTGGTTACATTGTGAGCAACAATAATTTGCACATAACATAGTGCAGAAAATACATTCTTTGTTCATATTTCGTTTTTATATTATAATCTAAAACATATTATATTTTTCAAAAAAATCTACTGCTTAAAACACCCCAATTTTAAAAAAATTCTTAAGATTGCAATATATATATTGTTGTTGAATAAATTTCGTATATTATCATATCCATAGATATAGTAAAATACAAAATCATCTTTATTTTAAATATCTACTCGAGCAGCTGTTTTTCTCATATATTCGTTTTGCTTTTAATGTAATAAAAAAAGAAATATATTGATGTAATATTCGATTTTCTAATAAAGATGTCATTGAAGAAACTAACATGTACAAATTTAGATTCTTGTATGCATTTTCCTTTGTATAAGAAAATTCTTTCCTTTCTAAATCTTGTGAAAAATAGCATGTTCATTCATCCTAAAAAAGAATATGAACAACGTAATAAGTATTGTTATAAACGATGTACGTATATATGAATAGCCATCCTCTAAATTTTGAAAAAACGAACATTCCAAATTTTCAAAACAATAAAAATGTCTAAGTTACTATGCGATGCAATTATTTACATAATAAATAATAGATTTATCTTCTAAAATACAACTGATTATTTTTAAAAAGTACACGTTACTTATTATGTGATAATTCAACAAAAATATGAATTGATTTCAGAACTCATCTAATGATCTCTTATCAGAGCTGCCAACAGGCCACTTTTTTCCAGCCTGACCTGGGCTGTGGCCTGACCTGGTATAGCCTCACCCTGCCTGGGGGGTCAGACCGAGATGGACTGTTTGTTTTCATAGCTCGAACTGGCCTGGCCTGGCAGGCCATCAGGCACCTGCTCAGTCCAACTGATATTTGTAGTTTTTCAAATTGATTGAATTCTATAAATTAGGATTGGTGCACAGTTTCATTTCTCGTCATTGAACATTTTCATGACGATAATAGAAGGCAAGTATTTACACAAAATAGTCATACTAGTCGAGCACTGGGAACCGATCTTGAAACCTTTGTTGACCTGTGGATAATAAGAAAACTTTTATGCAAGATTACTATTGAAACCGAAGATTTTCTTTCACACAAAGCATTATTCGAGGGAAAAACATTGCGACCTATCGCAAAAAGTTTCGATACTATTTTGGCACACATGCTCATGATCTTTTTAACTTTCTTATGTAAGCTGATCATGCACTCTGGGGACATTTGGAATCAAGTGAAGCCTTGTCAAACGCTTGAAAAAAGTACAAATAGGAAAGTTAAAATAAAGAGGCAATCTTCGCGAATATTTTTCATAAAAGAAAGACCCAAATTATTGAAATTTTTTCATAACTCACGAAAAAAATTAAAATCGTTTCTCAACCAGGCCAAGAATTTTGGTCTGGCCTGGCCTGGGACCAGGTGGGATATATTGGCTGCCTGGATCAGGCCAGGCCAAATTTTCAAAATTCAGCCTGAACAGGAGGCCTGGCCTGGCAGGCCATCATGCGCCTGGCAGGTACCAGGCCAGGCCGGCAGCTCTGTCTCTTATCTCATCTATCCCTTTATTTATAGGATGTTATAATTAATTTTGTTATCATATCGTTAATGTCATTGTTTAATTTATAGAACAGAATTCTTAAATTTCGTTATTATGTTAATTGCTCATTTTATAAAAACAAAATTTAAAAAAAAAGGTTATTTTAATAGCAAAAAAAGAAACAAAAATAATAAAATCGAATACAAAATCAAAATATGATTTTTGACCATTCTCATTTGAGTCTATTTTTTTGCTTATATATGAACAGATGCAACTATACACGTACGTTTCACTCATTGAAACTATGAGAAATGATCAATTCATTGCAATATGTTGTAAAAAATATATTAAACTCAATTTGCATATTACTGAAATCTTAAGATCTATAAGATTAAAATCATGAAAATGAAACACAATGAAACAACGTTGTGTAAGTTTTGTATTTCGAATAATCATTGTTTTAAATATACTGAATATTTTATCTGTCAAAATAAAATTCGAGTGATACGTAAACAAACGATCGGTAGATATCAATGAATTTACGAACCAAGAAAAAAAATTAAAAATTGTTTAACAGTTTATATGTGAAACTTCGAAATGGAAAAAGGTAAAAAAAGATTGTTACTCATTATGTTATGTGAATTTGTATAAGAAAACGTATACTTTCTGACGTTTCAATTTTTCAATTACATTACGTTAATATAATGCATTATATTTATTATAAAATATACACAATCATATAAAAGTTCAGAATACTTCAAATGATCGATAAATTTAAATTAAAACTCATAAAATTTTCAAATTTAAGTTTCATATTAAAAGAGATGCAATCGAATGCATCATTCGAACAGGTGAGAAAAATTGACCTTCTTAATTAAACAATAAAAATGGAGGAAAATAATTAATATATGTATTTTTTTAGATGAAAAATAAAAGGTAAAAAATCAATTCAGCAATTAATGATAGAAACTCGTATAGATATTATAAGATAAATAATTTTTGTCCATAAATGAAGAAGATGAGAAAAAATACTAGACAAATAAACTATAACCGGCCTAACTCATAACAAAAGATTTTATTTTTCATTCTTTTTAAAATTCATATAAGATAAATCATTATTCACGAAAAAAAAATTCTGATTTAGGATATTCATTTTGAGAATTCATCCGATCAATCAATTATATAAATCTCATTAGTTTTACTTTAAAGTCAAACTTTGATAAAACGAAAGATGAACTCTTTTTTCTGTTCGAAAGGCTCCTTAAAACATCTTTATTTTTCACATATGAAAAGATTTTTCAACAAGATATTTTCGTTTCATCAAATATAATCAGAAAACTGATTATAATATAAATGTTGTTTTATTTCTCTGAATGAAATAAATCTTTCTCTATTCATCAAATTAAACTGACACTTACCTTAATTGAAATAAAAGAAACATAACTTACCTATTTATTGTTGAGAATAGGAATTATTATTTTGAGAAATACAAAATTTATCGACGAAATAATCAAATCAATATAATAAATTATGTCTTTATTTGATATAACAACAGCTATATATTTTATCATGTGAAATTATCTTTAATTCTTGACGTTTTGAACAATTTTATCAAAATCTTACTAATTCATATTAGCTCAGACTGATGATCAATTGTTCGAATGTTAAAAAATGAAACAATACGTTTGAATATAGATTATTCCCTTGTAATTTATATCTCGTTTGAAAGAACGATTATTTATGTACAATAGATATTCGCGATGACGTTTTGTTTATTTTAAGTACGATCAGATGAGATTGCTTTGTTCTGACATTATCTTTTATGCATTTTTCTTCTAAGATATCCGATGTACAAAATTCTTGATTAATTAGAAACTTATTTAGAAATTGTAAGTCAATTTATTGCTCTCTAAATATTTTTATTATTGTAATACGTTCATTTATTGAAATTAATAACAGATTTTCTTTTTTTTTTTAAACTCATTGTCAAATTAACTGCTTTTTAGGATTCTCAATCGAAATATTGGTCTTTCATATGTTTTTTTTATTGAACTAATTAACAATCAATATCAAGCGAATGTTTTTTTCATTGATCTATTTACGTGGATGCATCGATATCATTTTATCACATATGGAAGTTTGATTTTGTTACTTTTTCAAAAATGGAAGTTTGAATAGGTTTTTCTTCTTCATTCTAATTGGAACTATTGATTTGTTCAAGATTTCTATTTATAAGATTCATCTTTGATACGTTTTGATTGTACCTTTCAACTTTTCAAGTTCTTCTACAAGCATTATTTTCTTTCAAGTCTGGTTGGAACATTATAATATTTCAAATAGATAAAAAAGCAACTGAATTTTTTTGGTTTAAAATAAAGCTGTTTACCTTTTAAAATATGATATCAATCGATTGATGATAGAAAATTTTTAATCAACTATGTTGATGTTTAAATATATTCATTCTCAACATGATCGAAAGCATTTATAGATGAAACTAACTACGTATCTTTTTAATTTTTATTCATCAAAATCCCTAAAAGGGTCAGGTTCCTCAACGGATCGGTTATAAATACCTCAATTATGATTCTAAAATTTCATCGTTTAATATAAATAAATTTTGTAGACGATCTTCAATATAATTATTAATAAATCAGTAATGGTAAATTAGGGAAGAATATCGTGGCACTGATTGAAGAGAAGATGCATCGAAAAGCCAAATTGTAGCTCGTGTTGTATGTCATTGTACCATAAAAGACGTTTTCTTGATGTTACCAGTAGCCAGTGAATAAGTCGACTGAATGAATAAGGAAATTGTGAGACTATTTATAGTCTGGTATAAGGAAGAATGATATCTGGTTATCTTTTGTCTAGACTATTTTTTTCATCAAATCTTTTGATCTATGAACACACTCACGTCTGGGACGAAAATGATGTATGTCTTTAATCTATCAACACATATATTTAGTCTAGTCTATTCTATATCTCTATCATCTTCTTTGCAGACATGCGTCATCAGCTAATTACGGAACGTAACGTTCCTCGCTTCGCCTCATTTAATTCTCGAGTGTATAAGAAATAAAAACACCATTATTTATTTAAAGAAACCGTTTTTTCGCAAAAAAAACATGGAAAAAATGAAAAACTGAAAGAACCATTCGATTCCTCGACTCCGATTACCTTTGGTCAAACTTTATGAAAAAATCGTTTTTTTCTTAAAAAAGTGGTTTTTTAACAAAAAACTTATATGGAAAGATGAAAAACTGAAAGAACCATTCGATTCCTCGACTCCGATTACCTTTGGTCAAACTTTATGAAAAAATCGTTTTTTTCTTAAAAAAGTGGTTTTTTAACAAAAAAATTATATGGAAAGATGAGAAACTAATAGTGCCATTCGATTCCCCGACCCCGATTACCTTTGGCCAAACTTTATGAAAAAATCATTTTTTTCTTAAAAAAGTGGTTTTTTAACAAAAAAATTATATGGAAAGATGAGAAACTAATAGTGCCATTCGATTCCCCGACCTCGATTACCTTTGGTCAAACTTTATGAAAAAATCGTTTTTTTCTTAAAAAAGTGGTTTTTTAACAAAAAAAATTATATGGAAAGATGAAAAACTAAAAGCACTATCCGATTCCCCAATCCCAAAAACCTTCGGTTAAACTTTACAGCGAGTACATGTGAAAGACAAATAACCATTAGCTTTTTAGACGATGTTTTTTTGACCTCAATGTTCTTTTGACCCTGACACGGACAGACATACAAACTATTTTTTTTTATATGACCCTCCTTTCAGTCGAGGGAATAAATGAATAGACTTTTTCAGAGCTTACTTGCAACACTTTCATTAACAAGAATTTTCCAATTTTGACTATAATCATCCATGACGAGAACGTAATCAAGAGTAATTATACTAATTATATGCACTTGATTTAATATATATATGTCGTGCCGAAGTTAGTGTGAATAATATAATAAATATCAACCATCAAGAAATCAAAAATATCTTTCGTATTGTATTTTACAAATCAGTTTTTTTTCATCAAAACAATAATACAAAATTTATTTTTGAATATTATGACAGACTTGCAAATATTCGGACGAATAAAAGACACAATATGTTCATTTTTTTACGTTGAAATCGTTAATATTTTTAATAACTTTATTGTTTCATAAAAGATTCCTGTATCTTTACAATCTAGTAAACTCCTCTCGATCTGTATCGCAGTAAATACGTCAAAATACAAGTCGAATGAATATTTATTGTCATAGTATTCAAAAATAAATTTTGTATTATTGTTTTGATGAAAAAAAACTGATTTGTAAAATACAATATGAAAGATATTTTTGATTTCTTGATAGTTGATATTTATTATATTATTCACACTAACTTCGGCAAACAGTGTAACTTCGGCACGACATATATATATATATATTGAACATATTCATTGTTTGAAAGAGAATAAAATCGAGCTTTGTTTAATGAACAGACGACGAAATGGACGAATAATAATGATTGAAATGATGTCGCTAATATAACAAAACGAAAAGCATGTTTAAATATGACAATGAGAAAACATATTGAACGAATTCTTATATATTCTGTTTGAGTATTTCTTCTCTTAATAAATAATAGCGCTCGTCTAAAGACTCGCTCAGCTCTTTCTCGTAGAAAAAATGTTTCTAAACCACCATCAAACTATTCATTTATAAAATTTTTAGAAAAGTCAAAGTCAGATATAACTTTCTCGACCGCAACTGCTTTCGATTAAACCTTATAAAACCAAATGTTTTTTGTAAAAAGCGTGGTTCTTTGTCTAAAAAAACTGATTCAAAAAGAAATTTAAAAAAAATGATCTCAGATTTGAATTCCTCGGCTCCAGTACCCTTCGGTCAACCCTTATACAAACATTTTTTTGTGTAAAAAAGTAGTTTTTTGTTTAAACCTTTCTGGCCGGATGTATCCATTTGGATACATTTTTTCAATATTTCACGATAAACTTACTTATATTGATGATATCAAATTTTTTGACAATTTGATAATTAAGTTTACACATTTCAGCATACATTCATGCATTTAGAAGAAGGAAAAAAATATTCACTAAGAAAATGGCCGGTTTCAACTACAATGCCCCAAAGTAGCACCTATACAGAAATAATCCTTTTTTCCTGTCTGTAAATAATCAAGCTTCAAAACAATTAGTTGTTAATTTTCCTTCATAGACCTATTTTCTATTGCATTACTAAGACGAATTATTCAAAAAATCCGAGCTGTAAAAAATGGGGATGTATCCATTTGGATACATCCGGTTATTAAGGTACAAAAATTTTGAAAAAATCATTGTTTTTTTGTTTATCATAATTCAATGTTTTGTGATTTTTTTACATCTATACTTATAGACGTAACCACAGTTTGTCTGTTTGTCTATATTTTGTACACCAGAGCTTAAATATTTGTAGAATATTCTGAGGTTTTTCAATATGGTGCAAAATTACCTCAATTTTTTCAGAAAATTTCTAGAA
>JAJEKB010021311.1:1546144-1641292 GCA_022393335.1 Macrotrachela quadricornifera
AAAAATATATATATATATATATATACTAGAAACAGAACGAAAAAAAATAATATATATATATATATACATGTACATATGCTGTATTATTTATATTTTTTTTCCTGCTGAAAGACACGAATACATCTTAACGACGGCAAAGTTGAAGTACGCATTAATCTTTTTTATATTTAAGTTTTTAATATTCACTTTTTATTTTAATTGTTTGGAAATTTATTGAATTTTTTTAATTCTATACCTTTTCAGATTCATCCTTTTAATATTTATTATTTTTAGATTTATTTTCTTTAATTTTTTTTTATTGATTTTAATAATTTTTATACTTTTTTTTAAATTTATTTTTCTAAATTTATTTCTCACTATTTTGTGTTGATTTTTTATATTTTTACATTTTTTTGTAGTTTTATTTTGCGCGAAATAAAAATTCTATGAATCTAAAAATATTTGTAAAATTTTGCTATACAAACATTCAAAGAAAAGAGCAAACGATATTGTCTAGTTGCACATACTAGCATCGGTTAACTCCGGTTTACCGAAAAAAACCGGCGGTATACCGCGGTTTACCGGACAAAACCGCCGGTTTACCGGATAAAACCGCCGGTTTACCGCGGTTTTGGGAGCCGGTAACCGGACCGGTAAAACCGCGGTTAACCGCCGGTTTTTGTCCGGTTTACATCACATGGGTTGTGTGTTGTTGATGGAAAATAGATGTTTGTCTCTTATTTCTTCTAAAGGTGAACGAATAAAATATCGAAATATGGTGTTTAGTAGTACTCATCATAGGCTATTATGTGCTATACAAAACCTTCGAACAGAGCGTATACATAAATAAATACTACTTCAAAAAGGTGTCCAATTTTTTTTGCAAACACCTGCGTTTTTAAAATATCGTTAACTCTTGCGAGATTTTATAATAAAAATGATGAAGAAATATAATTATAGCTGGACTATACTAATGACGACAATAAAATACAAAAAAGCTTACCGTAATATGCAAGGATTTTTTTCTTTTGTGATAAAAAGAGCCCCAAGAAAAGTAGAACCAGGTAAGAATTCAGAAACACAAGATTCTTATCTGACGAAGCATTTCTTACCTTCTCAAATTAAGATTCTGTCTGTAAGAATACCACAAGAATGTCTAAATGCAGTCTATCAGGCAGGAACCTTGTGTAGAATGAGTGGCAAAGGAATTTTGACTAATAACGAAGAAAATCAAGAATCTGGATAGACGAGAGGCGAAATCGTTGGTTAGTGTTTGATCTAAAATCAATAAATAAATCTGTAAGTTTTGTGATTTTTTTGGTTAAAGAAAACCTATTCGTTTTATCGAAGGAACGAACGAAGAAGAAAACACATAGAGAGAGAGAGACACGAGAAGAACGAACTATAACGAGAGGAGAGAACGAGAAAAACATTATATATACACACGTATATATATATGTGTCGGCATATGTGAAGAAATGGAAAATACCTTGTGAGGATATGAAAATGTTCATTTAGATAAATTCAAGATAATGTGGTGATATTTCATTTTCTAGTACATGTCACCAACAAAATCACAAGATGATCAAAAAGTTGTGATAAAGAAAAAAGATTTGAATAAAGTTTGAATGGAATGAAAAGAGTATCAAGATGAAATCTCATTTATAAATAGATCTAACAACAGCAAACTTTCCACATGTTTTATTGAGTATTTGATCTATTTGGGAGTGAAATTTCGTTTTAAAATTACTTTGTATTATATGTTTCATTTTGTGGAAATATTTAAAAAATTCGACCTACATAGTTTAAACATAATTCATAATGATGTAATATTATGTTACTTGAAATATTACTTCATATTCATGAAACAAACTTTTAAATAAGATAGAATCAAATTATGAACAATTATCACTAAATCTTCCTTCAAAAATGAATATTTGAAAAGCGCGACAACTCAATTATGACGGCAAGTTACTCTTCATTCGTTCTCTCTTTCCTCATACAGCTACACAGGGGAAAAAAGTGAGTAATAAATATCATCTTCCGCTCGGTTTTCATTTGACTGAAGGTAAAAATGAATGTTCACAGTTACTCATACTGATAAATTTCCAGCATAGAATATTATCTTCTCTAATGACAAATTCTATAAATCTATCAATTGAGATATTTCCAGTTGAAATATTTCATCGTATTTTTGATAATCTTGATGTTCAAACTATATTATTTTCAATTCGACCAGTATGTTGATTATTTCGAGCAGTTGTTAATACGTATGATCGGTATGTGTTTGATTTTAAATCAATATCAAAATCAAATTTTTATTTAATCTGTCGATTAATTAATCCTCAAAATGTTATATCATTAATACTTTGTGATAATGAATATACTCCAAATCAAATAGATTTATTTATTTCATTAGTTCGTCTTCGACAATTTACTCGACTTCATTCAATAACATTTATTAATATTGAAGAAGTTCAATTAAATAAAATTTTAAAACTTATTAATCGAAATTCTCTTACATCATTTTCATTAAATATTCAAAAATATGACGATAGACGAAAAAAAACAACAATAAATTTTCTATCATCAATTTTAACACAATCAAATATTCAAAAAATTGAATTAAATATAAAAATCGATCGAATATTAAATATATCATGGCCTTTAAATTGTAAAATTCAATATGTAATTATATATGAAGATATTTCTTTGGATGATATATGCAGAATTCTATCCTGCTCTTCTCAACTTCGTACGCTTATTCTGAAACAAAGATTATTTAATATAAATAAGAATAAAAATCAAAGAACTTCTTTTCCTCAAATAACTTCATTAACTATAGAAAATGTAAATATTACAATTGATGAACTTGAATCGTTTCTATTATTAATGCCATCACTTATTTATCTAAAAGTAATTAGTAATAATGAACTTATATTTGATGGTAAACGATGGGAAGAATTTATTCAAATAAATCTTTCTCATTTAAATAATTTTGAATTTTTCATTAATATTTCACGATCAAATAGTCAAACTATTGAAGATCTTGATTTAATAATTAAATCATTTCAAAGTTCATTTTGGATTGAATATAAAAAATGGTTTGTTGCCTGTGAATTTAATATTAATCGATCATATGAAATTCAACTTTATTCATTACCTATTTGTAAATTTAGTTTACAATATGAATTAAATTCAGAAAAAAATTTTGTTTCTAATTATGCAGGAATGATACGTAATGATCCATTAATAATAAATAATATCAATGAAATTATTTTATCGTTAAGAACAACAGAAATTAGTAAAATAGAAAAAGAAGTATGCTGTTTAAATATGAGATAAATTTTAATAAAATATGTTTATTTATTTGTAGAGTATATTGAGATACAATCCTTTATTTCCAAATATTACTAAACTTTCTATTGATATTAATAGACGACATTGTGATGATTCAATAGAATTTCTCAGAACAATAATTAATATTTCACAATTAGTTGAAATCAAATTAGAAAGTTATTGTTTTTGCAAAGATAATATAAATCTATTGTATAATATAATAACCATTCTTGAACAATCATATAATCTTTCATTATTTATAATTCATTGTTATTTTTCACAATTTGAATTGTATCCATTTTTAAATAAAATATGTTCAATGATTCCACGTCAAATTAAACATTTACAAATACCAATTAATCAATTAGATTAAATTGAAATTATTTTCGAACGATGTTTATACCTTTCTTCTATACAATTTCATACAACACCTTTAAAATTTTCTGTTGAAGTTATTCAATGGTTTGATAAAAATACTATGAACTCAACATTTCAAAGACTTGGTGGAAATGATACTATATGGATCGGAAAGAAAATAAATCAAATTAATTTTAATCATAAACGAATTAAATGAATTTGATTCTTAATAGACATCTTATTTAAAGTGCTAAATAATCAAGAAATGTATTTTTTTAAATTTAATAAATCTCAATTTATAATTTTCTAAAATGAAACTTACAAAAATATACGGTTCCAAAGAAATACGTGTTAATGTCATTATTGATGTTAAAAATTAAATTTATAAAACAAAAACATATTTGTTAGACAAATTTTCTGTACTGATTAGAAATCAGTTTATATTAATACCGGATATTTTGTATTTTTCTTAGAAACATATGGACACAAGGTATTTTACAAGTACAATACCACTTGCTAATTTTATAAGTAAGTAAGGATGGACTATAAATACACATATATTATATGTCACAAACAACCATGATACAATTGTCATTCCTCGCATTTATTATTAGTAGATTTATTATCATTTGGTTTAATTTGAGTGTAAATAAATCTCTTAATTCTTATCACTCATATCGAACATACCGCCCATTTTGTCAACTTTTCTACTGATATTCGTAATGAAAATGCATAATTTTAATTATTTTGAGCTCTAATGGATAACAAATCATGCATTTTATTTAAGTAGATGCTTCAATTCTACTCGAGTGATATATGTTGTGATGACAAATTGAAACATTTAATGTCGATCCAAGAATGTAGAAAAATTAAAAGAGATTAATCAGATTTGTGATTAACTTATATCAAACGTTCGACAATGTGATCATGATCGGATTTAGATGAGCATCATCAATCGCTCATGTATTTCCAATTCATCAAAGAGTTTCTGGTTGCAATGCAATACAATGAAAAAGCTGAATAATAGTTTATCAGTTTTAGTCGTCTTATATATATCGATAACAATGCAACATTACATGTATTCATGATATATCAGAGAATCGTTTCTGTATTCTAGTTCTGCAAACAAAAGAGTGTGAAGCACTGCATTTGATATCGAAAATCGACTGTGACAAAAGGCAACGATGAACAGCTGAATTGTCTGATTGAGTGTATACAGCAGAAGATAGGAGGAGAAACTCAGTGACATCAATTGGGCTACTTTTTAATTGTTATGGACGCATTCCATGAAATCAAAGAAATACATGTCGGTGAAGTTAGAGGCTAAAATTCGAGTTTTTTCATCGAATACAACTCAATGAGTTCTAGCCAATGATATAGTCAGATCTGTGATAGCTTAAAGTACGAGTTTTAGATATTCTCTATGTTGATCTATAAGCTCAAAAATTATATGGATAGAGCCTATAGAATAGGATCAGACACAAGTATTTTCAGAATTGACACGTTGAAGGAAGTGGATATAGAGATAGCTTTTATTCGAATATGGTATCAAAATTTTGTTGAGAAAATACAGTATTTTAAGTTATGGAAAATCTGATTATACTTTTTAAACAAAATCAAATGAATTGCGAATAGTGACAGAAAATATTAGTTGCAGAATATATAGACATGAAAAGCATTAGAACGAGATTTTCATTAATAAAAACAAAAATGAAATTAGTCATGCATGAGTTTTGTAATTTTTATTATAGAAATAGATCAATAAGTACTATATCGAATTGAAATACATTAAATAAAAAATATATCTGACAAAGCATTTTTGAGTATATTCAAAACAATTAGCTTCAAACTGTTTCTACATAAAATTTTGAATATTCTATTTACGATGTAATTGAAATAATTTTGTGTACAATTGGATGATCAAACTGCAAATATTAGGAAAATACTAATTTTAATTTATATCGTATATAACATGAAGACAATTAATAATATTATTATACAAAGGTTTCATTCTTTTTTTTCTGTAGAAAAAAATGCATTCAATTTATTTTCTAATTCCTTAATTCAAATTATAAAAATCAATCTCTTGGTAATAGATGAGAAGACTCAATGATAATGTTGACAATTTGATTTTTTATATAAAAATAAAACAAAGAAATTTTTTGTCAATTTTATCTTTATTTTTTTTTAATAAAAAGGCAAACACAAAGCAGTTTTTAATCAATCAAAGAAAAATACAAATGATTAACATAACGAATGTTTGAAAATTTTTTAAACAAAATGTTTCTTCACTTTTAGTTCTTTAGAAAATATATCTGATAAGTGAAAAATTATGAATTAGAACCAGAATTTTGTGTTCGTTTCGCGTATAAATTTACGAGTCTACTAGCTTATTGTTGTCTGGATATTACATTTTTACGATATTTTTAATAGAAGGTTGTGGTCCTCCTCAGGAGAACACGAGGAAAACTGAGTTTCAAATCTTCTCGTGGCTTCTATTCGAATCCGCTGATGCATATGAGCGATGTAAAAGTATCCTTTTAATAGAGCTCTATCTTAAACTTGGAATAACCAATAGATCTGAAACTTTTATAATAAACTATAAGTTTTCCTGAGGAGGACTACAGTCTTCTGACAAGATACTTCAATTTTCGTCTTTCCTAAATATTCATTTTTGAAAGAATCGTCATTTTGATCATAAGCCGTTTTATATTGAAAAAAACCTCTTAATAAAACGTTTATAACTTCACTTAAATACAAATTCCAAGTTAGTTCAATATGATATTTTATAAAAGACTCGAATAAAAAATTTTGATTCTAATTCATAGATTTTAACTTATCACAAATACATTCTAACGAAACAGATATTTTCTCGAAAAGAAAAAAGAGTCTATTAGAAAACTTAGTCAATCCATATAGAAAAAATATTTTTCGACCACTTACAAATAAAATTATTTTCATTTAATTTTTTTTCTAATTGATTTATTAACCATTGTCGAATATTTTCATGACCAATTTTATATAAATCATGACAAATAACATTTAAAAAATATAAATTATTTAATTTATTTAATAAATATATTAATTCATATGATTGAATTCTTCCATCAATAATTAATTCTTCAATATTTGAAAATAAATAACATATTTTATTAATAATATCTTCATTTTTTAATAAATTATATTTTTCAATTGATTTTCTTAAATTAAGTTCAAGTTTTAATCGTTTTATTTTTTTTAATAAATGATCTTGTTGATCATATATTGAATTTGGTAAGATTTTAATTAAATTTTCATAATTTATTTCAATTGATATTTGAGTTTTATTATATTTTAAAATATCAAAAAATAATTCAGAAGAAATTTCATGTTCAAATATAATATGTTTAATTGATGATATATTTAAAAATTTATCCAAATGATTATATGTTATATTATCATCTAATTTATTTATAGTTAATGATTGAATATTAGTAAAAAAATTATTTGATAGAATATCTTTCGTTGTATGAAAAGGTAATATTAATTGATGAATATTAAAAGTATTATTGAAATTTTTTGTTGATATTTGTTGACATAAATATGGATATTTTAATTCATTATTTATATATGGTATTGTATAGATTTGAAATTTATAATCTGAAATACCATGATGACATGTAATAAACCATTTTTTATCTTTTAACCAAAAATTTGTTTTAAATGGTTCAATTAATTCATTTATTGTTTTTGTTTCTTCCCAATCATTTAATATAAAAAGAAATTTAAATATTTTTAATTTAGGAAGATATTTTTGTATAAAATATTTCCATTTATAACCATCAATATAATTATTTGTATCATATGTACCCGTTAATATTAATTTTTTTAATTGATTTAATAATGATAAATGTTCAAATAAATATTGAATATCATTTAAACCACGAATTTGATTTAATCTTAATGATATTAAATTTTCATATGTTTGTTCTTGATGTGAAAAACACCAAAAATCAGGATAATATATATAAAGTGATTTCATATTTAATGTATGATTATTAAGCCATTCTATATCATTAAAACTCATATTTTGAAATTCATAATATTCAATATGAGATTTTTCATTTGAGAAAATTCTATCTGATACACGAAAAAACATTTTTGATATATTCCATGTTAAATATTTTAATTTTTTAATTTTAAATAATATTATATTACGAATATTTCCACATATATTATTATTATTATCAAGTTCATGAAAATATCTTTTTGATATTAATAAATATTTTAAATTTTCAAAATTTGGTAATAAGAATATAATTGATATTAATTGTTTATCATTTGATTCATATAATGATAATGATTGAAGATTTGTATAAAATAATTCAATGGAATTTATTGATAAATATTGATCAATATTTATACATGAATAATCATTATTTGATAATGTTAAGGATTTAATATGTTTAATATTAAATGATATTTGTTCAATAAGTTTATATTTTTTTCTCATTTTTTCATGGGAAAAATTTAAATGATAATATTGATAATAGGAATATAATAATGATTGAAAACGATAATTAAGTTGATTAAATCCATATATTATATCATGACAATATAAATATTCAAATATAATTAATATTAATTCATTTGGTAATATTTCAAATTTTGATCTTTTTAATCGTGGAACAATAAGATAATTATCAGTATTTAATATATTTCTATCTTCATCGTCATTAGACTTCTTCATATCAAAATGCTGTTGAATAAACATCATTTACAAATTAATAATAGAATAAATATATATTACGCATAGTGTTGTAAATCTATATATATATACAAATATAAATTGCGCATGTGCGCGTTCTTATCAACTGATAAGAACAATATTACGACAAAAAATGAGCCAGGTGATTTCGATAACGAGACTTACATGTTTTATTTTTTCATGAAATAGTATTATTAACCCATTGAGTATACAGAAAAGTAAGTGAAAATTTTGTACTATTATCTTTGCACTGAAATTTTAGTATTATAAAAAGAATTAATTATTGTGAAATGTTTATGTAACAATCAAATATTGTTTGATCTTAACTTATAATCTATTTGATGGAGTCAACGAGTTCCTTTATCATACGTCTAATGTAATAGACACAAAGTCAATGAGTGACTAAATCGATTTTAGACAAGAGAGAAATGATCAGTATTTCAAAAAGAATTACATTAATCATATGACAATACATCTCTATGAATAATAACTAAATGAAATTATCAAAGAAATTTAAAAGAACAGCAAATTTATATCTTATTAATAAATGATGATCGAATTAAAAATATAAGATTAACTTTCATAATTAATAATTCAGTTATATTTTTTTGCATTATGATAACAATTACGTATCCAATTCAGCTCATTCTGTACTAATTAACTTTTTATGAAATAGACAGTTTCGTTAAAAATTTCGAGACTTCAACTCGTGCCGACAACCACAAAAGATTAAATAGTCTAGCTTGACTTTTTTCATAGACTTTGTTCATAATTTGAGTGAGAATGAATTCTATTTCGTACTGTGTCATTTTCTACATTTACATTATTTTTGTTTTCGACCAAAATTGGATCAATTGTTATTATAGCATGTCGACTTTATGTTCGAATCGTTCATGGTACTCACATAAGGTTTATTTACTTTTCGAAACCTGTGGCATTTTCTTTAGAAATGTGGCGTCGAAAGATGAAACAAAGCATAATTTTTTACTATTAATTGCTGAGTGGTGAAGACTTACGCATAGAAATGAAAATTTGGGTAATGCTGATGATTAGTGTACTGCATGAGTGATATTTTTGATCACAATCACGAATGTGGCATAGGATTTAGAAACATGAGAAAAATTTTTCACAATGTGTTCAAACCATCGATTTTAAATATTCCATTAATTATCAGGCATAAGCACATGCTAATAGTCTTGCACTTTACTCTGTTCTAGTGATGAAATTGGCACAATAAAAATGCACTCTGTACAACTGTCATACTGTCTAGAATACATATCTCATCAGGTCTAAAACTAACAGAATTTTCATAATTTACCATAGCAAATCGCTCTATTTAATGGCATTTCAAAATAAGCAAAAGACGAGATATAGAAAATTTTGGTGTGCTATTAAGATTAGTAGTAAACATTAGACACATATTCTTATGAAAATCGATGAGATATAGCTATTGATATTCTTTGTTTTTTGCTGCTCTAATCATCCACATCTTAATGTATATATGTAGAAAACAAATCCAAATACTATTTGATAGTATCATCAGCTGTTGGCTCTGGACTCTTTCTCGTCATTGAAAAGCCACAAGAGGTCGGTTGCTTTGTGAAAAATTTTATATAAAAATAACTTTTTGTTCGTAAAGTTGGATCCAGTCTCCTTGAAGAGTTCGAAAGGCTGTAGCCTTTGGATGATAAGCACAACAGGATTGTTTCAACATTATCATGGAAATGAGAGATTTTGAATTTATGGTTTTTAAGAGTTGTAATCATGATGGATTAAGTGTAAAAGTTTGAGCTCAATTGATTAATATATGTGGAAGATATGTTAATTAGAAAAATCAGATTATAGCAAAAAAAAATTGAAGTATGTATTTTTAAACTGGAAGTTTTGCTCTATTTGACGGTAAAACAATCAGTTTTCTAATATCATGTGTAAACTTATAATTCAACCCGATATTTGTGCCAAGACTTTTGCATCAGTCGTTATAAGAAGAAAAAAAATGACAGAAGAGATTTACAAGACTTTTTATAATGAAATACAGAAGATATTTTTGTTATTTATCTACAAAAACCATTACTAATTAATTGATTTGTGAAGAAATACTATCAATTATCTTTTCAATCAAACATCATACAATACAAAAAAAAGGAAATTAACGTGACTCAGTTTCTCTAACAAAATAAAAAAGAATTTGTTCGACAGATGTCTTTGTTTCGAGTCTTTGAAATCTATCAAATATATGCGGAGGAGTAGGTTTGAACATGGGTCCTCTAGTTTAACACTTCGTCGAACAAGTGATCTAAATATGAATTCTTAATCTTCTATATCAATTATCGTTTCAGTATGTTGAAAACTAGTAATTCAAATTTTTTTTTTCGTTTTTTACAGCTTTCTATTCAATTTTATAAAGAACTAAGAATAATCTTTTCATATCTACGAGTGATATCAATTTTTTTAAAATTTGATACTCATTTTAATAGCTTATTTATTAAATATGATGTCTGATTATCAACTGATTAGTATGATGAAATATCAAATTAATATTTAGAAACCTTTTAAGGAATTAAAAACGACAAAACTCATTAACAACGCACTTTAGTTCACGACACGAACGGATTCTTTTCTAGTTTCAATATTATTAAATTTACGTTAAGTATATATGTAATATAAATAATTCTAATAATTGAATTAAATTAAATGAAGAATATTTAAAAGATGAGGTTTTTGAAAAATTCTCGCGTAATAATGATAAATTCAGAAATCAAGCCTATTATTACGATGAATTTGTCTATATTGAAAAATTCGAAAATATCGTTCTGATATTTTGTTTACCTGAACAGTCGAAAATGAATGTCTGACAGGATATCGTTTCGAGTGAGAAGAAATTCGATGAGCATCGAGGCCTCGAAATTGGAACAGAACTAACAAAAAAAATATATACAACGAGCTTTTAATCATTTGTTGAGCCCATAATGCGCTTTCTTGTGTCTGCTTGGGTTGTAAGAAAACATTCGCAAGTATCAGAACAGTTATTAGCCTGAACATAGTATATCTTATGCAGCTTAGCGATCTGTATATACAATAACAAGGTTTCATGTTTATAGTCTGTTGGAAGAAAACTGAACATTTCTAATTTTCTAGGTCGATATTCACATAGTATCTCAGCCGTCATGTATATAGTAATTTCTGATTTTGATAAGAAAAGTTTTCAAAATGTTTTTGTTTTGATGGAGTTAGTCTCAAAATACTATAAGTAGTTAAAATCCAAAAACATTTAACAGAACATTTTTTCATAGCTTTTTTAAGTTTGATATCACTTATAGTAATTTGAGTATATCTCCGTCAAAACAAAGCGTTTTTGAAAAACTAGTTTTATCAAAATCGAAGATCATTGTGTACGCCATGGTTGAGATACTATGGGAATATCCAGCTAGAAAATTAAAAATGTTCGATTTTCTGCATAACAGACCATAGACATAAAAAATTTTTATACTAAATATAATTTACTGTTTTAAGTCGCACTATATTCCAAATGAAAAATATTCTGACATCTAAAAATACTACTTCTTCAGAGAGTTTTTTATTTAAATGTAGTCATTTCAACGCAGTTTATAAGACTCTATTGATAATGATTTCTTTGATATTGATCAAAATTTGGTATCTTTCGTAGAAAAGTAATGAGAAAAATAATCTGAGAGATTCTTCAAAAGTAAACTCGATTGATTTATTAATTTTCGTGTGAACAATGTTGTCCAATATTTCTATTTTGATTTACAAAATATAATCAATGTTGATATATTTACATCTCATTTTTTATTTATTCTATTCTCATCAGAACGACAGATAATCAATATAACAGAATAATCCAAGATTGTTATTGCTGTTCAATTAAAGATCAATTTTCAGTGAGATGTTTTATTTAAATAATTCCAACTTTGACAATATCCATGAAGTACATCATGATACTAGATTTGTCAATGGCCAAAACATACGACTCACAAAATCTTACAATACAGATAAAATTGCAAGTTAAGAAGAGAGACATCTACTTAATATTCGATTAAGTTGTTTTATCCATTTAGTATCATGTTTACTTTAATTTTATTTGGGTAGATTTCTTATTATTAAATCAATTAATAATGATCACAACAACAAATTTTAATAAGGTGAAATAACTTAAAGATCTCTTCCTAGTGGAATCAGTTATTTATTCATTTAAATGAGCGGTAAGAATATTCCATTCTTCATCTTCTTTATTAATTAATGTTAAATCAACAACCCATAAATTTCCATATTGTTCAACTTCATCAATTTGAAAGACAGATGCCATTGAAAAAAGAACTTCATCTTCATCTTCATAAACACTTAGATAATCAATTTTAGCAAATGGAATTGAATGAGGAACATTCATATCAACATTTATTTGATAAACAACAGATGCTTCTATCTCTGGATTATCAAGTGAACCATCACCAGAAAAGAAAATAGCTGCATTTATATCATTTGTTGTTGAGAAAAAACTATTCATTGATATCAATTGTCCAATATTTTCACGAAGTTTCTTCAAATCTTTAATCTCCATTCGTTGTCCACGATACAATGTTAATATTGATTGATTGTTAGGTAAGGAGTTAGTGTAAGAAATTTGTAATTGAGCTAATTGATTATGTAAATCATATATATAATAACGTAGTTTAAAAATTGTATCGATATCTTCTAATCGAAGTGATTTATTGAGAAGACGATAAAAAAATTTATCAGTTGTATACCATTTTATTGCATCTCGATGACAATAAATTTGTTCGAATTTCTTAAGTTCATTTAAATCAGTTGGACTGTCTATATATTTAATTTGACACATTTCAATCATTTCTTTTCGAGCATATTCAGTTTGATCAAGACGTAACATAAGATCAATAAGTAGTTGAAAAGCGAGAAAAGATCCATTTTCAATGTTGAGATATCGAGTAAAAAGTTGTTGATGTCGGCCAGAAAAAAAACTTTTTTCACCAATAGTTGCTTTCCATGGATTGATTGCAGTGCAAAATTGTTGATCATCTTCATCAACAGCTGTCAAATCAATATTCCATCGATTATCTTCAAATTCAACTCGATCGATACGAAACAAAGATCGTAATGTAAATAAATATTCTTGTTCACCCTGATGTGTGCTAAAAAACTCAATATTTGCAAAAACCGTTTTGACACTATCTGAGTTGACAATTATTTTATAGACAGTTGGTTCAATAAATAAATTAGCCTCGACGGTACTACCAGCATACCATTCTCCAATGGATCGTTCGAGAGATGTAGAAATGAAAGAAGTTATCGCAATCAGTTTACCAACACTTTCTTTTTGCCTATTTCTATCAGCCATATGAATTTGTAGACCTCGAAATAAGCATAACTGTTTTAAGCTGAGTTGCTCAATTTGTTCTAACTGTTTTTGTCGAACACTTTCATGAATGTCTCGAATATATGCTCGCCATGAAAATATT
Source organism: Macrotrachela quadricornifera (assembly GCA_022393335.1). Lineage (NCBI taxonomy): Eukaryota > Metazoa > Rotifera > Eurotatoria > Philodinida > Philodinidae > Macrotrachela > Macrotrachela quadricornifera. The sequence continues at coordinate 1,560,062 of JAJEKB010021311.1, forward strand.
TCATTAATATCATCACTACGTAATGCTCTGTTGAGATGGCGATAAAAGAAGCATTCTATGGTATACCATCGGAGAGGGTCCGCTGCTTTGTATGTACGCTCGAATTCATCAATGTGGTGGAGTTCACGCGGGTATTCCTGATAGAAAGCACGAACTCGAGGAAATATTTCATTTCTTGCGATGTCACTGTGTTGTAAATGATCAAGAACATTAAAAAAGAATCGGTACCAAAAAAATTTTGGACTATCGTCGAGTACATACTGAAATCCTTCAGTCACGATCCTAGGACATCTTATTGTTTCAATATCACAACGTATTTTTTCAGACAATGAATGAATGTTATCAAACATTCCACGAAATTGTCGACCTAGTAATAATTGTTCATTGTACAACACATCATCAAACAAATAAATATATGATAATTGTGGTACTATTTCGAGCAAGATATTGTGAATAAAGTCAATGAATCGATTAGAAATAATGAGCATCGTGAGAGCATCTTTAGCATCATGTTGCATTAATAAATCCAAACAATTATTGATAGTATCTGCTCGTAAATAATGACAGTCAGAAAGATGATGAAATTCTTGGCGTAAACTGGTGTCGTCGAAACAAGTATCAAATAATACAATTATAAAAATTTTGAATGATGGTGACTTGGAAGTATTGTGTAATTGAAGTGTGCGAGCAAATAAACGTGATCGAGAGACCATTATATTCTATTGTTGGAGATAGAACTAGTGCTGTTTTATAGTAATAAAAAAGAAAGCCTTTTTTCATAATCGAAGGAACCTAAAAAGAAATTTTAATTTTAAAATCTTGTAGTATAACATTTATGTGACACCGAGATAATATTTCTCAATGTGATCACATCATTCACGAGGCAAAAAAAGATTCATAAGTAACGATAGCAAATTAGTTTTATTATGAATAACTTTTTGGTGATTAATAATTGACGGATATTACACTAAATAATACTTCATTCTGTTTTATAGATAAAAAGATCACACTAACTATAACTTGTTTGCCAATATTCAAAACGTCAGTAATATAATAAACCGAAATGTTTTATTACGCAAGCCAAAATATTATATCTATTTGCTATATTGGATAATCTCACCTAGATGTTTTGATAATTGGAAAAAAAGCGGTTTCACGCGACTTTATTATACGAAAAAGAAAAAATCACACTCTTTTTAACATTGTCGAATTGTTTCTTTACCTTTCTTTTTATATGTTAACGATAGAAAGTAAATATTTAAGTAACACTAGTGTATCTGCCAAAAAAAAAGTATAATTCATGCACGCATATTTCATTTTTCTCATATGCCTTTCGAACGACGTACACAACATACATCGAACGTATTGATTAGACCCATTTATAGAAGAAAAGAGTATAAAAGAGACACATCCAAGCATAGTTTATAGATGCATTTGAACGCATTTAAACGGAGAAATATATCTAAACACATTCTAGTTCTTACTGCGGTTCATTTTTGGATCAATATAGATGCATTTAAACGTATTTCAATAAATCCGTTAGTTCACACACATTTTACATCTGACTGCGTCTTTATATAATTGATTTGAAAACACGCTTTAACTAATCCATACGTTTGTGTGCGATTAGGTTACAGACGTATATCATTGCTTGGTTTGATCAAATATTTCTAAATTCATATAAGAAAATAAATATAACTTACATGCATTTGCATGTGTTTCAGAATCAAAAATAATAATCAGTTGTCTTGTAAATTAGTTGACAAGACTATTGTCAATTTAAATATTTTTGATTGCTTCATATGACACGTTGAATATTTGTCTATGACCTAATCTATTGTTTATGATAACTAACTGAGAGAGATTCATTGTATATTATCCGATTATTCTTTACAAATTTTCTTCATAACACTGTCATATACTCGTCTTTTATGTAATATGACATAGGTTATGAAAATTATCTATAGAAAATGTTTTCATTGACATTTTCTGTATAACAAAATAACTTCTTTCTAACTCTTGGTCCAATAATTTATATAAGATAAGTTCCTAACTTTTCCACCATGAGAATTTTTTCACAAAGGACTAAATATTTAAATAAAGAACAATTAAAAAGTCTTGCTAAATGATCTGAATATATTTTCATTAAATTCATAGCGAATAAATTTAAAAACATGTTGTATAATTAAACCCTTTATGTTTTTCGCTAATATGCTCATTCAAAACTAAAATGATTTGAGAAAAATACCTTAAATAAATTAATATAAATTATTACATTCATTATGAAGAGTATAAGGTATTTTAATTGCTAAGTAGAACTCAGAGTTTTATTTCATTCCAGATTGTGTCATACTATAATCTAAGACAATTTATGTAATGACCAAAAACTTACTTATCTACACTAAGATTCAAACTTTAATTTTATATTAATAAGAAAAATTCAAAGATAATAATAATCTTTAGTAGAAGATAAGCATATACAAAAAAAAATTGTTTTACATAAGCAGATTATGTACTAAAAGTGTGCATATATTTGATTAATTTCTTTTTATTGTTGTATAATAATAACATGGCATAGCCCAGATACAGTCTTAATTCACATTACAAGTTTGTATTCCATTATTGGAACATGAGCATTTGTTTTGTGAAAAAAATTCACTGATATTCAAAGATACTGTTGCCAACAACTAGTTACCATTTTAAAAAGCTCAGAATTCAAGATTGTTTAGAATATCGAGTAGTCAATGATCAAAAGCATACGATTGATGTCAAACGTAGTTGAACATAAGGTCGATGGTTTATCAGAAGAAATGATTGACTGATATTGAAAAAATTGACTGAAAAATGACATGTATAATATGAATTAACTGTTTCTACGAGCACAATTCCACGCCATTTGAATCTTCCAAAATATGAATATTAAAAAAAGTTAAAATCAATTTGATTAATAGTATCAAAGAAGTGCGAATCAAATACTGAATTAGATATTCTAAGGCTGCGTAAATTAGTGTATATATTAAATAATAAAATATTCTTTCGAAAAAAATTGAACTAATCGATCATGCAAGCTAAACATTGATTTCAAGTCTTTTTGCAAAGTACTGTATAACATTCGCAAATTTTCAATATATATACAGCAATGCTCGAAGTACTCAAGATGCCTCTTATGGACTGTTACTATATGAAAATATCAATACAACGTGAATAGTGATGATATGAACACATTTAATGGATTTCTTAACTTCTAGAAATTAAAATTATGGATGAGAACTTCTAAACTAGACCAAAGACCTGTTTATTTATGCTCTAAATTGATAGAAGTTGATTCGGAAATATATTTTGCAATCTTTTTTTTCTTTAAATTTGATATCTTGTTTACTGTTTAATTTTTATAATTATTAACGAGATTATTTACCAATTATAACTGTTTATATTTAACACATTGGGCACGATTCAGTTTTTTTAGAAAATTTTTGCGAAATGTTCATTTTCATGGGCAGTTAACTTCTATAAATGCACTTAATGACCTCTTCACTATCTTCTACAAATTATTTATCGTTCTCTTCTTTGTATCACCACGTAATGAATCACTTTTTGCGAGCAACTGGGAATTTTCCGAATTAATTTTTCGTTCCTTTTCGTATTATATATAGCACGTTCGAGAAAAAGGAGGAAATTTCTGGGTTTTTCTCCCTTATTCTTGTCTCTCTGTCGTTTTGTATATAAAGCCGATCGAAATTGTGGAATATTGCACATGTCATTTAAAGAAACCGATACAGAAGAAAGCGTTAGCTCACTAAGTGAAGTGAGTTGTTTGGATGATGATTTTGATGGAATGCATCTTGAATTTAGAAGTTCCGACGAAGAAATGACTGATGACGAGATAGACTCACCCGTCTGGCATAAAAACCTTTTGTCCTGATTGTGGAATGTTTTTTGTCTTGATGGTTTTAACGAGAAGCATTATGCTATGTAATAAATGGTTTTAGAAATAGCGAAGGGGAACAAGATCGTCCATTATTTATAACCTCCCGCATAAGAATAAAAGAGGAAAAAGCGTCCTTCTATGAACTTTCTTGATAAAATATGGTGGGGCCCACCGGTGGGCCCCATCGTGCCCAATGTGTTAATGGATTCACCATAATACATGGCATTGCCAGTATTTTTCAGTACCTGTTTTCACTTTTCATACTTGCGAACTAAGTTTTTTTTTGTTTTTGATCGAGCTTGAAGACCACCTTTCGTTTGAAATAATATATGATTAAATCTATTTTCTTCACGTTGAACACAACTAATAAAAGCCCATATGTGAGAGTGGGTAACAATGATGACCTTTAACATTCAAATAATATATTTAAGATCAATACATGCAGAGTAACAATACAATGTGAATCTTCATATCGATAATATTTTGTTGTACTCGTTTTCTCATTCAATTTAAAGATAAAATTATTCATATTCAATATATTTTCCTTTTCGAGATATGATGGACGATTTGTTAGTGGAAAAAGTACTCATCATATCAAAAATAACTGAAAAACAGTTTGTGTATCTTTAACTATTAACGATCATCAATCAAAATTCCATTCGCACCACCATTACACAGTGGGGAGCCAGGCGTACATATTCGAAAAAATTCTTTTCCAGAATCTAACAGTTTGCGTAGATACACGCATATGTGATCTATCATTTCCTAAAATAGCGGTTAACAAAGTTTTATAGAGGCCAAGAAAAGAGCCTGCCAAGGCTTGAGCCCAGAAATCAGGATAAATAAAGAAAGTCACGCCGCTCGGCAATATAACACAATATTCCACCAGCAAACAATAGCGAAAAAACTTGCTCACCAATAGACTTTTTGGTTAAAAAAAAATTATCGCAATTCAATTTCAAGTAGAGTAAAAAACAAGGAGTCTCTATGCCGAAAAGCTAACCGAAAACCTACTGTTCCATATATTGAAAACCCTACAAAGAGATCACATCTGATCAAGCACGCATTTTTACCACATATACATACATATGTATCATAATTGCTGTAGTAGCGTCAACTCATGAAATCTTTCCTAGGCTATTTTAGAAGGTGCCCAAAAATCCGAAGTCTCCAGACGGAAATTCAACTTTAGATATGCGTGTTAGACTTTGAAGGGAAACTAAGGTGACATTCGGAATCAGCTCGTCGAGCTGCATCGAATCATATATATAAAATAGTTTTTAAAGAAAGTTTTGGTCCATTTTTAGAGCAGATCCAGGCCCGAAACTCTGCCGTTTCGGACTCTGAAAACCCTACGAAGGGGTAACATCCGATCAAGCTAAAATTTTTACCAGATACTCCTGGACATGCATCCTATTTGTGGTAGTAGCGCCAACTCGTGAAAATTTTTGCGGGCTATTCTGCAGGATTCCCAAAAATCCATGGTTTTTGCTCGGAAATCCGATTTTCGGCTTCCATATTACGTTTTGAAGGAAAACGACTGGATACAGGTTTTTGACCGAAAATCCAGTTTTAGGCATTCATATTACATTTTGAAGAAAAATTAAGATGATATTCGGAATTAGCGCTTCAAACTACATCGAATGATATGTAGCTCAACACATTTGTCAAAAAAAAACTTTTTTCCGAAAAAAGAAGGCTGAGATCTCCAGCCATATTTTTTCGGAAAAACTTTTTTCTTAAAAAATCTTTTATTTTCTTAAAAACAATTTTCTGAATGGTATACTGTCATTTCTTGTCAAATGGAAGCTATTCCGAAGCAAAACAACTGCATGTCCGCCTGCTTATGCAAAAGCTCCCCACTGTGCATTATTGATGAAATGTCAGAGAGAAATTAATTAATCAATGAAGATTCATATTTGTCTGTTATATTCGTGTATTTATATATGCACCAATCAAAGAATAAACACTTTTAACGGCATCAACTAATCATATAAGAAATTCATAAGGAATGTCTTATAGCGACGTTTTATGGCTATATATTCATTTTCTTTCGACATTTTTCCTTTCACTGATTTTTCATTCGCTATTTTTCTCATTCGATATTTTTCCTGTCTTCCTTTTCCCATCATACTCATCATACAGGTCAAAAGTCATTCATTCGATTCACATTTTAGTCACGTCATAGTCAGCTTTGCTGCCGAAAGAAAGACGTAACGATTGGCTCGATTGATTCTGAACAGATGTGTATTGTGCTATTTTTCATTATGATCTATATATGTAGGTGAAAATCGATGAGATTGATTGTATTGTAATCAAAAGAATGAATGTTACAGTATTTGAAGACTTTTCAGTCGAACTCTTCGAAGAAATATTCGTGTATCTCGCTCCATACGATCTTCTTCATGCATTTGAACATCTCAACAATCGCTTTTCACGCATACTCTCCAGACAAAAACTTAGTTTACCAAACAATCGAAGAATGAGTCAAAATAATTATTCTGCTTATCTGACATCGATTCTTCCAATTCGTCCATTACAAATAGTTTATCTTCATCTATCTGAACGATGCGCTCCCGATGCAGTAAAATGGTTTCTTCAAATGGATACTAATTTAATTTGCAGCTTTCCATTACGAAGTCTCACTATTGAAAGTGTATCTCGTCAAGCATTCGAAACATTATTATCATATTTGCATTGTTTTCCTCATCTTTACTCTGTTAATATTGATATCGGTGAATATGGATGGTATCAGAAAGAATATTCCGATCAGTCAGATGTTCATTATCTTTCTTCTATACTGAAAACAGTCCCAAAATTACGTACACTTTATCTCCGTCAAAACCCGACTTGTTCATCATTTTGTATTTATGACGAATTAAAATTGTCTCTTCCTATTGCTCATCATCTGCATACTCTATCAATCGATTTGTGTTCTTATCAAGTAATTGTTGCTCTACTTCTTCATTCGCTACCAGAACTTTGCCAACTAAATGTTTGTTTCATACCTGAAAAGTAAACAATTATTTCTTAATTTCGAATTATTTTACATGTCTACTTTCTAGCTATCAATATCTTCCAGTGTCGGTCTCGGTGAAATGGAATTGTCTTCCTAAATTGCGTAGTGTCAAACTCCAATATGCACCGAGTCTTCATTGGGTTCTAACGCTTTTTACCGATGTGTATCAACATGGTCTATTGACGGAACTTGTTCTGATCGATTATGATCACGGAGATGCTGCAACACATACTGTCACTGCTAAAGAACTTCACCAGTGGTTTCTGATGTCGTGCCAATGTGTTAGCTTCCGACTCGAACTTCAACAGTACCTGGAACCAGGAAAAATTCACATGATTCAAACTTTATTTCATTACCACAGAAATGTATTCGATATTGATTGCCGATGGCGAGGATATGGTTCATGTGATATAATCATTCATTATCCAAAACAACGAACATCGAATGATATTAGCAGCAGATACGATCAAGGTGAAACTCTGGTAAGACATTGGTTTTTTATCAGAAAAATATGAATCGATTCGTTTGTTTGAAGATTAACTCGTCTTCATTACTAGTAAAGAAATTATGTAGACGATATGACGATGAAATTCGTTTCGACCTTGATGAACAGGCGAGTCAACTCGAAGTTGCACGGTAAATGTGAACAATTCTTTATCTTCTTCAATAAATATTTGTTTATGTACAGATTTGCCTTGAACGAAGCGCTTCCACTACTCACAAGCATTGCCAAGCATGTGTGGCCAGTTCGTATTCGTAAACTACGTATCGAAAAGAATATTAACATGTGGCTTTCTTCATTGTCCGTTGCCACTCGCGGTTCTTCGACCAAACTTGTTGATGACACTGGGATTGAAAAAGTTTATCTCAGTAGTATCAATACCTCCTTAGTCAAAATTGCTCATCAAGTTGTAGCACTTCTAGGTGGTATCAAGAAATTAACACTATGGATTGATAATACGGTAGATGTTACTTTGAATGACTTGCAAATGGCTATTCAACATATTCTTCAAGGACTTCCAACGCTTGTCTATCTCACTTGTGCCGTTCATGCGCAATCGACTCGAGCAGTTCATTTTCAAGAAATATCTGCATGGATTTTAGCGGGTAGTTTAAATCAGCCTGTTTCTTTCCGTTGTAAACGTTACATCTTAGATGTGTGGCTTTAATATTCATTTATTACTCATCAAATTAGTACGTTTCTATTTTGCTATACAATAAAAATTTTGCTTTATAAACTATCTGCATTTTTGCCGGGAATAAGCACCATTTCTGAGGTATAAATGTGTTGTATTTCCCGATGTCTTTGAGCTATCGATTTTCTTCATAATCCATGTTTCATGAAATCGATTAATGTATCGAAGTTGTACATCTGTATTATAGTTCAGACAAGGTTGTGTGTCAGAACTTGACAGTTGATCTAATATGTAGTGCGGCATTGTGCACGTAATAATAAATATTGATGGAATAAAAAAGTTTTTATGTCTTTAGAGTTGTTGACACATGACTTGAACCCAAGTGGCTTGTTCTGTACCATTCAGAATAATTTTACGTCATATTATATGAAGTAGAATACAGATGTTCGATAGAAAATGTAGAACGCAAGGCACTACTACATGAATGAACATATTAATAAATAGTATATATATTAAATAATAAAATATTCTTTCGAAAGCGATTGAACTAATCGATAATGCGGGCTAATCATTGATTTCAGGTCTTTTCCCAAAATATTGTATAACATTCGCAAATTTTCAATATATATACAGCAATGTGTGAAGTATTCAAGATGCCTCTTACGGACTGTTACCGTATAAAAATATCAATACAACGTGAATAGTGAGAATGTTTATATATGCTATAATATGACAGAAGTTGATTCTGAAATATATTTTGCAATCTTTTTTCTTTAAATTTGATATCTTATGTACTGTTTAATTTTGATAATTATTAATGATATTATTTACCATTTATAACTGTTTATATTTAATAGATTGACCATAATAAATGGCGATCCCAGTATTTTTCAATACCTTTTTTCGCTTTTCATACTCGCAGACTAAGTTTTTTTCGCAGAAGTTTCAGCATTTAACTCTCTACAAAACTATATAAAAGTCGATGTTATATGAACGCAAATAGATAAAACTTTTGGCATATTTGTATGAACATACAATATTAAGAACTTTCAAATTATTACTTTTTAATTTAATTTTTTTTCATACTATGATTGTAATAAACTGTTCACATGTTTCAAAGCCGATCGGTGCAAATCTAGCTTAGCGAAGCTCGTTATTGGAACTTATGTAATATTGGATGATATTTAATTCATTCCAGTTAAGTAGGTTCTCGTCATATTCTCTAGTATCACTCTAAAGATATTGAACAAAAAAAAACATTACATATGATCATAATATTTAATTCAGTAACATGAATCCTTCAAAAAAATGTCAAATGTTTGAAAGAAAAATAATGCCTATTTTGATGCTAGATGACTTTCTTGGAAAAGGTCTTCGACATAGTAAAAATATAGAGCTTCAAAAGATCTACGAAACGAATAGTTTGATTTATCACTGTAGTTAGGCATACGAATGAATAACTAAATAAGAACTGTCGTTTGTGCTTTGAATGTTATTAATATTACGTGTTCACAAAAGTGTGACAATAGTTTCATTTGGCTCTATCTTCATGATATCGATTTGTACACGATTTTTTAGAGAATTGAATGCTGAATCTTTTGCAAAAAAAATTATTCTCGAAACTACGAAACATGAAAAACATATCGAAAAGATATCAACACCGCCATTTATTAGACGAAATAATTGAAATATTTCCTAGCAAAGCTAGTTCTTTATTCATTCAAATGATCGGTAAGAATATTCCATTTTTCATCTTCTTTGTTGATTAATGTTAAATCAACAACCCACAAATTTCCATATTGTTCAACTTCATCAATTTGAAAGACAGATGCCATGGAAAAAAGAACTTCATCTTCATCTTCATAAACACTTTGATAATCAATTTTAGCAAATGGAATTGAATGAGGAACATTCATATCAACATTTATTTGATAAACAACAAATGCTTCTATCTCTGGATTATCAAGTGAACCATCACCAGAAAAGAAAATAGCTGCATTTATATCATTTGTTGTTGAGAAAAAACTATTCATTGATATCAATTGTCGAATATTTTCACGAAGTTTTTCCAATTCTATAATCTGCATTCGTTGTCCACGATACAATGTTAATATTGATTGATTGATAGATAAAGATTTAATATAAGGAGTTCGTAATTGAGCTAATTGATTATGTAAATCATAAATATAATAACGTAGTTTAAAAATTGTATCGATATCTTCTAATCGAAGTGATTTATTGAGAAGACGATGAAGAAATTTACCAGTTGTATACCATTTTATTGCATCTTCATGAGAATAAGTTTCTTCGAATTTCTTAATCTCATTTAAATCAGTTGGAATGCTACTATATTTAATTTGACACATTTCAATCATTTCTTTCCAAGCAAATTCAGTTTGATCAAGACGTAACATAAGATCAATAAATAGTTGAAATGCAAGAAAAGAACTATTTTCAATGTTGAGATACCGAGTAAAAAGTTGTTGATGACAACCAGAAAAAAAACTTTTTTCACCAATAGTTGCTTTCAATAGATTAATTGCCGTACAAAATTGTTGATCATCTTCATCAACAGCTGTCAAATCAATATTCCATCGATTATATTTAAATTTAACTCGATCAATACGAAACAACGATCGTAATGTAAATAAATACTCTCGTTCCATTTCGAATTTACTTAAATGCTCAATATTTGCAAAAACTGTTTTCGTACTATTTAAGTCGATAATTATTTTAAATAAAACAGATTGCAACGATATATCATTTGAACTACTACATTGAGTGAACGTTTCGGCAATCTTTCGATCGATGGAGGTGGATAAAAAAGAAGTCATTGTGATTCGTTTACCAACTTTTTTTTTTAGTCTAGTGATGTTCTTTATATGAAGACGTTGACCTCGATACAACTTTACTCGTTTTGAGCTAAATGTCTTGATGTCGTTTAGTCGTAAGTGTTGAAGACTTTTATCGAGATCTTGAATATATGCTCGCCATAAAAATATTTCGTTAATATTATTACTGCGTAATGCCTTGTTCAGGTTGTCATAAAAGAAGCAGGCTGTGGTATACCACCAGATAGAGTCCGCTGCTTTGTATTTACGCTCAAATTCGTGAATGCGGTTGAGTTCATATGAGCCATCTTGATAGAAACTACGAATCTGAGGAAATATTTCACTTCTTGCAGTGTCACTGTATTGTAAATGATCAAGAACATTAAAAAGGAATCGATACCAGAAAAACTTTGGACTGTCTTGAAGTACATACTGAAATCCTTCAGTCACAATCTTATGAGATCTTATTCTGTCAATATCACATCGGATCTTTGTAGATAATGAATAAATGTTATCAAATATTCCACGAAATTGCCGACCAAGCAATAATTGGTTGTTGTACAATTCATTATCAAATAAATAAATATATGATAGTTGTGGCACTATTTTGAGCAAAATATTGCGAGCAAACTCAATGGATCGATTAGAAATAATGAGCATTTTCAGAATATCTTTAACATCATCTTGAATTATTAAATCCACACAATTATTGATAGTGTTTACTCAAAAATAATGACAATCAGGAAGATAATGAAATTCTTGACGTAAACTGGTGTCGTCGAAACAAGTATCAAGTAATGCAATAATAAAGATTTTGGATGATGGTGGCTTAGAAGTATTGTGTAATTTAAGTGTGCGAGCAAATAAACGTGATCGCGTGGCCATTATATTCTATTGTTAAAGATAGAACTGGTATTGTTTTTACACTAATAAAAGAGAAAGCCTTTTTTTATTTCTCAATATCTTCACATCATTGATAAGATGCAAAAGATTGATAAGTGACGATAGAAAATTAGTTTTATGATGAATAACTTTTTAGTGATTAATATTTGGAGGACGCTTCACTAAATAAGACTTCATTCTGTTTTATAGATAAAAAGATACCACTGTCTATATCTTGTTTGCTAATATTCAGAACGTTGACCAGAGGTAGTGCGATTGTTTAAACTTTGAGAAGTTGTAAAAATATTTTAATTAATGTTGTAGCACGAATGAAGAACATTTGAAAACAAAAAAATAATGCGCAGTAGGATATTCTGTGCTAATGAGGATTAGGAGATTCCATCATATTTTCTCTGAACAGGGTTAGGGTCGTTTTTGCTATATATATTCCATCAAATATTTTCGAATCAGGAATATTTTACTCATTGAAAAATACTCTGGTTTACTTTGTAGTCTTGTAAGAAATAAGATCAACTTTTCAGTCTGTAAAATCCGATCATTCTCGTACAACTAATATTATTTCTCGAAACGAAAATTTTACCAGATTGACGAGAAATTCTGTCGTCTTGAGTCGTTTCTTTCCGGAAGCTGAAGCATTATCAAATACAAATTACGAAATTTCTTTACGAGTTTTGCCACCGTAAGTGGTTACTTTTGTCATAACTGTCGAATAAGGAAGATCTCTAGGCGTAAAAGACATAATAATATGTCTTTAAAATGAAAGATTAAATAGTTTTTGAATTGCCTGTGATTTCATAGTGGTTACTTTTTCGCGAAGCGAAATATTGGGAAAATTTCTACTGTATGCTTGTTTTTCAATCTTTCAACTTTTTAAGGTGTTACATTCCCGACATCTCCACATCGCGCCACTCCTGATGTCAACTGTAAAATAAATTGAAATAATTTGTTACATAAACCCAAATAGCATATTTATCTATTATATTGAGAAATCTCACCCGAATATTTTGATCACTATAAACCAATGTAATTCTACGCAATTTTCCTAAAAAAAAGTAAAATCGCATTTTTCTAATATAGAAGAATTGTTTCTTTACCTTTTTTTTAATATGTTAATGATAAAAAAAAAAATATCTAAATGGCGTCAATTTTTCTAATTAAATCTCTTAACAATTTTCCAGAGCATCTCGACAAATTTATGAATTGCCAAAGAGTCTCTACCTTGAGCTTCCGGAAAATTATAAGAAAAAGGAGAAAATTTTCGACGTAAGTTTTGCTAAGAGTCTCAAACAGTCAAAAAAAGAAATGGATGCCAAAATAACAGTCACTTATTCATCGGATTATTTGCGAGACACTTTGTCATTCTGCAGTTATACGATGTCATTCATGCGAAAAAAATTCATGCATGCATTTATATAAAAAACAGAAGGAAAGAAAAATAAATTTTTTTTCGCATAAATGATATTATATACAACAGAACGATAAAAGCGACTTGACGAGTGAATGAATGATTATTATTTTGCATATTCCTAATAATGTAATAAAATAAAAAGCTTCATTATTCTTCCCGCTCAATCTAAATAAAATTCGATTTCTCACAAAAGATATGTTGTGATTTTTCATTGCTGTATTTAATTCAAATATTTATTCAAATCGACTGCAATAATACAAATCACTTATGTGTCAAATAGACCTATCAAAATGCATTGGCAAGTTTTGATCCATTTATATGAAATGAGTACGTTATTACTATTTTAAAAAAAGTCTGTAAATTCTTATGTCATTTATCATCCGATTATGTTTTCATATAAATTCAATAGAATCCTATAACATTAACTGGAACGGAAGATCTGTAAGATATATCGAAAAAATCTAATAGCAATACAGAAAATGATAGTATGGATTTAAATAATGGTGCCATTACATCAATTTGACTAACAACTGTAAAAGATTACTTCTATTGCAAAGTCAAACTGTAATGAACACTTATATATACATAAAATAATATAAAAAGTTTCAGATAAAATTTTTCTCGATGATATAAATAAAAAAAGATACATGTAAAAAGTTATCAGTTATCATGCACATTGAAGTAATTAGTCTTTCGACTCGACTTTAATCATTTCCAACAGCAAACTCTAATATTGAAACATTTCATTTCTAGTCTTTAGACAAAAACATGTTTTTATTAATTTAATATATGTGTATGACATTGAAATCATTGTGAGAAAATTTCACTGTTATATTTAATAAAATTATCTTTTACACATTGTGACTCAACTGCTTTTGCATATAGTTCAATAAATAAATGCATTGCATACCCTGAATAATTAATATTTATTCATATTTTAAGAAAAATCGCAGTAAACAGATCATTTCAAAGATAACTTTTAGAACAATTCGTCTAGTGCAGTTGTTATTGAAATGGATAATTAAATTCATGTAATATTTTTCACGACAATGGCATCTAACATTTAAATTATAACATGTATTCTTTATCGGTTTATTTCGACCATTTTACCTTCTATGAAAAAGACAATGAACATGTCCAAAACGCAAAAGAGAGAAAATTATATATATATTATTTCTTATCGTTAATAAAAAAATTAATTCGGTGATCACTAATAGTGTGTCAAAATGTCTACTTCCGATATTTATTACATTGAAAAACTCAACAGTTCTGCTATTTATCTAAATCGATATATGATTCCTGTATGTCATATCTTGGATAATGTTAGAAATCTATTAAGTGCATTAATATTTGCAAAAAAATCTTAGAAAAAAATATTTGGGTTTTTTATTTTAATATTTGTCTATTTTTCAATTCATATTATATAAATTCAGCTGTATTTCCGGCTCTTCTCTTTGGTTTTAATATTAATCTGTACAATTGAAACACTACCATATGTAATTTGAAATGTTTTTTGGGGTTTATATATTTATTTTTCTTTGGATGATTTCTCGTCTTCATTTTGATTATGAGACTTTATTTAAAAAAAGCTTGTTGGCGCAGCTCCTTTGGGGCTAAAATGTGGAACTCACGCATGTATTTCGTCTTGAATAAACTGGTATAAAATACATAACGTAAAAATCCTTTCTAGACTATAGTTGCTTTCCAATATAATCTACAATTAAAACAAAAGTCTCTTTTTCTCTGCAATTGGAATAGCTTCTTTTGTATGCCGGCGCCTCGTTCCTAATTTTACATTGTTGCTATCCGTTCATTATTTTTCATTTTCACATTTTTTTAATTTAACATCATGATTTTCTTAATATGATAGTGTTATTCTTCTTATTCTAACATTATTATCCTTTTAATTATTGATTTAACTTAAGGAAGCCCCCTCCTTACAAAAGTCGATTTTTCCAAACAAAAATTAATATTGAGTTATTTTTTATAGAAAAGTGCGTTAGAATCTCCGCTGTTAGAATATGTATAGGTTTTCAAAAAGAGAACGGTTTTTCATAAACTTGTCGAAAAAATAGCCTACCACTATATCATGAGGTTCAATAAGTTTTTTTTATGATTTTTTAAAACTTTTTTTTTTGAAAAAAATTGTTCTAATATTTGTACAAACACTGAATAGATCATTTTTACGTCGATCTTTGTACGTCTTTAAATCCTCTAGAAATGGATTTTGTATTTTTCATCTATCCTCGACAATGAACATGTATAATTGACGTATAGTCTGTAAGAATGTATCTAAGGAAATTTAGACTTTTTGCAAGAAGTGAATTTTTCCATTTGTTACAATGAATTCTATGAAGTTAGCATTGACCAATTCTGTCGATTTTCTTATCAAATAAATAAAAAATATGATATGGTCAAATCGGATTAAGATGGAAATCAATAGTTTAAGAAAGAAAGAAAAAACAAAGAATGTAGGCATTTTTTTATGTTTCTCTATATTAGTTGGATAGATGAGACGAGCAGAGTTCTCTCGCTAGATAACGAGAAAAATCAGTCATAAGAATTTCCAGGTTCATACAAATCATGTGTTTATTTATTCAATCGAAAAAAGACAAGAGCATTTTCTACTATGTAATACAAAATGAATATTCAACAAGCGTGATTTTCTCTCGTTTAAGTTAATCCTATGTAAAATTATTAAATTTGATTCTATTCAAGTCATATATACATTAGAGTTCTTGATAGTGAATGATTTTTTCGTTGAGTTAAAATGATATAAGATGATTTATTTGATTTAATTTTGATTTTCGGCTGATCTAGATCAGTTGTTTTCCTCTTGCAAAAGTCACTAAAATTAGAATATTTCGT
Source organism: Macrotrachela quadricornifera (assembly GCA_022393335.1). NCBI lineage: Eukaryota > Metazoa > Rotifera > Eurotatoria > Philodinida > Philodinidae > Macrotrachela > Macrotrachela quadricornifera. Next base: position 1,576,155 of record JAJEKB010021311.1, read on the forward strand.
CAGAAATATGCTAGCTACCCGAACTCTTTTCAGGGTATTCATAGTTCATCCGTATTTACATGATACACATAGTCTTGATTCAAAAGCAATTAGATAATTAGAGCTTTTTCCTCGTCAATGATATATAGATATATTTTCTGCTACACTTCGTCAAGAGAGAGAGTCTAGTCTCAGGAAATAAAATTTATATAATCTTCAATATTCATTTTCTCCTCCAAATGTCAGAGTTGATTAACCACAAGAATCATAAAAAAACTGCTAAAATTGAAGAAAATCTTATTTTCAATTATGTTAAATAAACACTTGGAAAATTGTAAAACCTCTCTTCCTAAACGACACTTTTTCGTCAATGACAAATTCGTTATATCACTCACAATGCGAAAGTAATTTCACAACATTGCAGAAAGAGGAACAAACATTTTTTTCCTGTCAAAAAGAATCACGTTTTTCAAATCTTTTCTGATACTCTTACTAAACTTCAATCAGTGTGCATGTAGACGGGCGATGATACACTTTTCGAACAGTGTTTAGTAATAAAAAAGAAATATTTACTTTGGACTTTTATCGCAATTGAGTTTTAAAGTGTACCTTCGAAACTAAAGATAAAATGTCGTATAATACATCTACCTCAAACGATTCTCAAAATAACAGAATACGAGATCTTATAAAAGTTTCTCAAAATGAATATTATTGGAATTTCTACGGTGAGAAGCTTATTGATTCTGATATTGAATTAATCGCAAATGAATTGAAACGAGCAAATGAACACTGTCAAGTGCTTGATTTATTCAAAAACAAGATTACGTCTAAAGGTGCCCTCTATTTAAGTGAAATGTTGAAGGTAAATCGAACGCTTCAAATTCTCAATCTTCGTTGGAATCAAATTGATGATGATGGTGCAAAAAGTCTGTTCGATGTTTTAGAAGATGGGAATAGAACTCTTGAACGCCTTCATCTCGACCTCAATCAAATTACAGACAAAAGTGTCGAAAGTATATTGGAAATGATCAATGGAAATCGAACATTAACGCTATTAATTCTCACTGATAATCAAATATCAGAACATAATCAACGACAATTAGAGAAGGCAGGCCAACTGAGAGAACCACGTCCTCTAGATGTTAGATTTTATTAACTTTGCTTCTCTGTGAAAAGTTTATTTCTATTTGACGTAATTAATTTTCTTCTTTTATTTAATATTCTATTAAAAATATAAAATTTATGTAAACTAATTAGATGTACATTATACCGATCAATGTTTGAATCCAGAGAAACAAATTAACTTCGATAAGACACAAGCATTATACAGTGCTCAGGCTATTGGATTTCTTAAATTTGATATATTCTTAGACTGGAATAAAGAGGAAAAATATTAATTGGATAAATGAGTTAAAATATTTAGATTATTGAATCTCTTCCAAGATTGATCGAGGAAAAGTAATCAAAATAATGATGACGAAAGCTTATTTTCGTTCGATATTTTGCCGTTATTCACTTGGATCTTTCCCCCTATTTCTACTATTTTGCGAAAAGCAAAGAAACGATCTTTTCCATTTATATTAGAGTTGTCTTCATCGGTTCATGTCTTGTGTACAATGAAATGAAAATTTTGTTTTGCTTTTGCACTTGACGAAGTCGCTCTCAAAGATTGATGTGTACGTTACTGAGGAAATATATTTGACTGACCTAGCTGACTCTAGTAATGATAAACTTCTAGAAAAATCCAAACTGAACCAATTCAGTAAGACGTGGTCTCAGAACGAATTTCCTATAAAGTGTTTAGAAGATCAAAGCGATTTGCGGTTTATACATCACTAAATGAAAAGGCTGTTAGCTAGTATTCTTTTGCTTTCTTCCTGGTATCTATCTCTAATTTCGAAATGGAAGATGTGTTACTTGTCCATGACTTTCCTGGAATACTTTGTGGTAGTTAAAGACATTCGAAAATATACTTTCGTATTTAGATAAATCTATCAACTATTAACATGTCACACGTCTCTTGCCAGCAAGTACAATGTGGGTAGTAATGTTGTAAGAATTGCGTTTGGTTGTTTCCTGTTTGTGGTTCTTTCTTCTCTTTTATTTTTGTAAAAGATTTGTACTATCGGGATTACTCAGATCACATTTATTGCAAAATAAATAAATAAAAATGTGCATTCACTACTCCCTCTTACACAGTGGGAAGCTTTAGCAGAACCAGGCAGACATACGATTCTCTCGCTTAGGAATAGACATATACTTCTAAAAAAATTGCTTCTACGATAATAAAACGCGTTCTCCAAAAAAATTGTTTTTCGAAAAAATGTGACTGGGAGATTTCAGGTCTAGTCCCCGGCCATATTTTTAAAAAAACTTTTTTTTTAGAAATATGTTGAGACTTCTATCATTCAATGTATTTTAAGACACTGGTTCCAGGTATAATCTTAGTTTTTCTTTAAAGCACAACATGGATGTCTAAAACTGGATTTCCAATCAGAGACGTAGGGCTTTAGGACATCCCGTAAAATTGCCTAGCTCTTCCACGGCAATGGGTTCCACCAGTGGAATCTGCCTCATTTTCAAAATAAAGTAAAAATAAAACACTCTTTTCCTTTGTTTTTCGATCATAAGTTTCGACGTATGGTATTATCTACTCTGCCTCAGTATTGTTTGAACTATTTATTTCATAGCATGATGTTTTTCGATAAGCAACCAAGACAATAAAATTTGTCACAATCTAAACAGAATGTTTCTAATTTCTTTGTTATTGCATTACTCGTTTTCTTTAATTTTTGCTGTCTAACTTTTGCGTAGCAGCCAGCACAATATCTTTGGACATCGAGATCAGGTTTTTCTATCTCTTCGAGCTTATAATTCGGTTTGTTGAACATTCTCTTGGAGCAGGTTTTAGATTCTCGAATCGTATACCAAGAAGTAAGGATACTACAAGTCTTTTACAAAACTATAGCATCGTCATGTGGCTTGTGTCATAATTTTCTTTATAAATCAAATAAGCATTTACTATTGATATCCCAAACATTATCTCAAATGCAACCTTGTGATATCATTTTTTAGACCGTCGGAGGTATATATGATATGGTGATAACTGATCAAATCAACCTATAGCATGTTTTCCTTCCTTATAATCAATGATAATTTGTCGCTTCATGATGGATTCATTTGTTTTATTAGGTTTTTCTGTCTCTATCAAAGTAACGAAATGGGATGGCTTTGTGGATATCATGAAAAGATTCCTTTTTTTCTTTTCATTTAATTAGTTTGATACTATTGTTGCTCTGGAGTCTATAAACTTCATTACACGTGAGCTTTTTCTGAACTATTTCATGCGCTAATCCAATATGATTGCTTCTCAATGTTTCAATAAGATACGATGATATCCCAAGAGACCATCTCCTAAATCCATTACGATAGTCTGCATGTACCCAACATCAGACATTGAATTCTGGATTAATGATAAACATATAGAATATGTAATAAAAAATATGATAGATAATGCGTCGAGAATCGAGGTAGTAGTAAATGGGTTAATCAATTCTTATGGGAATATGTTTTTTAATCATTCGTTTTTGTTCGAATATAGGCAAGCTCTTTATTTTCATATTTTTTTTCATATTAGAAAATTTATTCAGTAGATTTTCTATCTACATAATAAACAAAAAATTTATCATTAATAAGATAGGTATTGTGTAGAATTTAATCAACAAAAGGTATTATTTTTAGATAGCACATGAGGTGCGTCCGAATATCAATTAGGATATATTTTAAGTATCAGAAAGAAAATATCTTTTTCTTTTTTAATAAATATGAATATTATTCATGTAGCAGCTTCATCTGAATTTACAAAAATGTCGATAAATGTTTCTCTTGATATTATGATGAATGCATTTTTATCTGTGTAATAGTAATAGGTATTGTCATATGAATATTATCAACAATTTTTAATTGTATTTTATAGTGTTAATCATTCGATACCATGAAAACAGTTCGTAATGACTTTTTAAATATTATTTACTCTGCTCTTATGATTAATCCATAGTATCCAAATGAATAATAATAAAAAAAACAAATTTTCAATGTTGGTCCATCGCTTCATTAATAAGATTAAATGTTTGTGTAAATATTTAAATAATAACTTATTTAATTTTATTTTCTAAATTTTGATAGCTTTAATTCAAGATTTTGTCTTCTCCCTCTCATAGGCACTTAGCAAGGATCTTCCTATGGACTGTAGTAACCGAGTAGTATTTTAAATCCTATTTAGATAGAATATAATATAAAATGAAATATAGTTTTTAGTCTAAAAATATGTCGTTTTTTTATATTAATTTAAACTATGTGTTTATTCTTGAATGCATCTCTGAATATTTTCAAAAGATTGATTAGTCATTTCTTTTTATTAATGTCATACAATAATGTTCAACTAAATAAAATCTACGGTGTATACAAAAGAGAATATATGAGTTGCTTAAAGTAGAGAACTGACTATTTTATATACATGCTTAACAATTTGAATATTTATTAGTTCTCTCCATGATAATGTTTAATTTGAATGAGAACCATATGTAGAGCATAGAAACTTCCTACACCAATTTTTGTTCAATGTAAAATGAATCATTTTTATCTCATTGATTGGTTATTTATTTTTCATTCATCTAATGATATTATTCTTTAAGTCTTTTCAGTGTTATAATTTATATGATAACATAGAGTATTTCAAGACAAAATTCAATCTTTTTCAATGATGGTTCTCGATTTTATGGATTAAAATCGATCCTTATTCAAAGTAACTGAAATTCAGTAAGTTTCATAAAATTCAATGATATTATTCAGTTTCAAACATATTCAATAGAAAAAGAAAACATTTTTACACTTTCAACTGTTTCGTTTCAAAATTCGTTAGGATGCAGAATCGATGAATTTACACAGAACTTTACATGCTTCCAAAACGCACTAAATTTTATTTCAAAATAATTTTTAAAAAATTCTCATCCATCACTGCCTACAAGTAAGTATTAGTTCCATTGTTTCGCTTATATTTCCATCATTTTTTGTTTATTCAGGTTGGATAACGTCTCAATGTTTATTTTTAAAATCTCCATTTTTGACACCAAGTGTTTTTATTGTGAATCTTTTTTCAGTGTGATAATCATTGTGGGAGAAGTCAAACACAATTCATGTTGTAGAAGAGTTCGCGCTCTACAAAATCCATGTGAAGGTTTTGAGAAAAAAGTTTCAGGAAGGACTCAAAAATGTGAAGAACTACTAATTTATGACATAAATTTGTGTCTTTTGGTCTTGTATTTTGTAGATTTTCGTTAGAAGAATAATGATTTGACCAAAACTAATATCAAATTCTGAATCAATACAATAACCTGAGTCGATCCATCTATATCTCGAATATTTCTGAAACTTTCCATTTTTAATCAAAAAAGGATCCATCTACTTTCCCTCAACGACTAACTGAACCCTGAACAGAGTAGGAAAAACTCGTTGTATCGTCGAAGAGCAATAATGTACTCTTCAAAGATGACCACAGTCCACCACCTAAATTTAAGATAAACCCCAACAATTTTATATGAATCGATGTGCTGACAAAGCCTCTTTCCAACGGTGAAAACTGCAGCTCTTTATCTCATTTCTATCAAAAGATATTCGAAAAATACCCACCCGCCTTATATTTTAAAATGGGCAGTAGACAAAATTAGGTAAATTGATATTCACCGTTTTGCTAATATAGTAAAACCTCCCTTAGATGGGCATCTACAGGACTTTTTCAAATCGCCCACCTTACACAGGTGCCCGCATTATAGAGGTTTTTACAGATACCAATCACAATTGTTTTCCGCAACCTGCGTCGCAGAGTACCCATACATGTATGTTACCAATCTGTCTTTAGACCTTTGATTATGCCTAGTATTTTACTATAATCATCTGACGCTGTCTCTTCGTCTAAGTTTATGTTCTAGTTTTGTATCTAGAACCAAGCTTTTCGAAAAAATTCTCGTGAAAGTACAATTTTTTTGGCAATTTCTAGTGCTTTTTCCTGAATCAAGTATCCTAAGAGTGGAATATTTTTCGCTTTTTGCGCCACAAACCACGAGAAAAGTTTCACCGATCTTGTGTCCAACTCATCTTGCAGTTTGCGTTTGACACCATTGTTTGCATTCGATTGCAAATCGTGTTTGTATTCGTCTTTTCTTTGAAGAATATTGTATACAACATCCTTTAGTACCTTTCACTTCCTACATAATTTGCGCTATGATAGTCCAACTCCATTGGCATGGTTGTTGATCAATTCGATTGTCTCATCAAGCGTAATGTAGTGAGTGAGACGATGTCATCTCTCATTAATTTTAAAGAGTAATTTTAAATAACACGACTATTTATACTCTTTTTATTACTAACGACAAATTTAGAAATGTACAGATGAATTATTTCTTTGTTATGTCAGACTAACTTTTCTCTCTCCTATTCTCAGAACAACAAAGAGCGACGAGAAGAAAAAGAAGTGTACTGATTGTAATATTCACTATGTGTACCCATGCAAGAGAGGTTTAATAATACAATATGGTCTAAAAAATAGTGCACACTCTCAGAGGTCGGAAGTGCCCTTGTTAGAGAGGCTCATTTCCAGCAAAGATCTGTCGGCCTTTCCGCTGAATGCCCACACAAGCGAGGTGCCCTTCTTATAGAGGTGCCTATGTAGAGAGGTTTTACTGTAGTTTATATAGTATGTCAATTAAGGAGTCAAAAGTAATACGAATCGAACAGTGCAAAAAGAAATTAGGTAAAGCGGAAATAAAAAAAGTAAAAATGGAAGAGCAAACATTAAGAACGACTATATTGCTTGATGACATAAACTGATACCAGTTGTTTAGCAGTTTTTCAGATGAAGAAAAATCGTGAAAAAAATTGCGTCCACTATTTTACTACCATTGAATAAAGTATTTTCTTGTCAGATTTATAACTTCTTCGAATGTCATAAATATAGTATGTAAAAATACTTCCGACGGTATTTATCAATTATAAAGATAACTAAATTTCTCATTTCCCTTTTTGGAAATATTTCAAACTATTGGTAAAGACATATTTCTGATCTGAATGTTAGTGCCAGATATGTAAAATATAGAATGCTATTATTTCATTTTCTTTTGAGATGTATAAATTGTCAATAAAAGTATATTTTGCATTTCATTTTTTCTTTTGAAATGCGGAAACAATGAATTGATATTACTTCAGTTTTTTCTTTTCCTAGTAAGACGTCAATTTTTGATAAAAGTATATTTCTTATTTCATTTTTTTCATTTGAAATATGTGAATAATAGAGCAATATTTTTTTCTTTTTCTTGAATTGTTAAAATTATACATAAAAATATATTTCTGATTTCTTCTATTCTTTCTAAATTTGTAGATCATGCATAGAACTAGTTTTCTAATATCTAGTTGTTTTTGGAGATTGGTATTCAAAAATCAGAAATCAGAAATTTAGTCAAAACTCGTACCAGTTTAAATTTTGCCACGGCCTCAGTATATGCTACTACTTCTTTTGCTTTTTTTTGTGTGTAATATTACATTGGCAATCCTTTTTCACACGAAACAGAATACCTACTCAAATTTATTTTTCTCTCCCTTGTGTACTGCGCAATTGAAACAAGATAAACAAGATGCAGTTTCGATTCTATTACCTTTGTATTCTTTTCGTAGTGTTATCTTCGATTCTTCTCTCTCGATTACACAAATTAATGAAACTTCATGGTGAATTATATTGTACTATAGATTACTTCCATCAACAATTAAGAGAAGCAAGTGCAGTAGCAGCGAAAAGAGTAAAAACGTTTTGTTCTGATTGTGATAAATATTTTCTGTTTTGATTCTTTCAATGAAAAGATTAGATGTGTCTGAAGAATATCCCCGGAAACTCGATTAAATGCTAAGAGAGCAAAACCTAGCAGATATAAGAGATATAAAGATACAGGGTTATAGTAGTGTGAGGGACTGAAGGGGTGATAGGCCTTATAGCGATTATAGGAAAACTGGGGTTATACGAGGTATAGAAGATATAGGAGGTATAGGAGATTTAAGAGATATATCTCCTATTACTTCTATAACCCATCCACCTCCTGTACCCACTATAAACCCTCAAGACACATACCTTCAAGATTGTTTTCGCGTGTGTTCCTCTTTCCGTGACACCCTCAGCGAGAGTGACGCCCTCTAGGTGTCCCTCCTCGTGTTTCCGTCGCACCCTCATAGAGAAACATGCCCTCCGTCTACGTTTTCGCCGCACCCTCAGCGACAAAGATGCCCATTGAGTGTCCTCTCGTGTTTCCGTGGGACCCTCATCGAGTCGGACGTCCTCCGTCTATATTTCCCTCCTATATCTCCTATATCTCTTATATCTGCTACGTTTTGCTTTCTTAGCATTTAATCGAGTTTCCGGGGATATTCTCCAAACGCATCATATGCGTCTTCAGTTATAGGACAGATAGAGAGCATCCTGTCTAGTATAGTCATGATACCAGGCGTACACGGAACTACAACGTTCGGGTTCAGTTCGACTGCGATCATTTTTAGTCCCTAATAAAAGGGCGGAAGCAAGCTAGAAGTAGTTTCAGGATTGGTTATGGTAAGTCTACACGCAATAAAACAAATGATTGAAAAACTGATGGATGAGAGCCATAAAAAAAACTAACGATGTTTAAAACATATTCAAACCCATACCTAATTGAATATTCAAGTATTTTCATACGCGATTATATACCTCAAGAAAACATTTGGAAAATTACCTAGATGTTCAAAGTCGTCTGAATTGGTTAGATAGCTTCCTTATTCTTCCCTTGAGTCCAAAGTCGAACTTGAATCCGAACCCAAACTCTTAATCCCAGTGTGAACCCGAACCCGCGCTCGGACCACATCCGAATCCGAACACTCGGACCTAATCCAAACTCGGATTCGAACCCCGAGCCCGAAGCAATCGTACAGATCTCGAACTGAAGTTCGGGTTTGGTGCATGTCTAGTTATACAGCTATCCAGAAAGAAGATGTAGAGTTTGAGTCCTTCCGAAAGAGGATTATCCATGTGTTCCGCCCTATTGCCATGCCTTCACATTGTTATACCGATTATGACAACTTTTTGTATAGATTAGTCAAACAATCTACTTTTTCAACAAGTATTCAAAGTCATTCATTATATTGACGTAAAATGTCGCGTAAACGAGCTGCGGAGGAGACATTCACCACAGACCCTTCGCTTATGTCCAACACTTCGAACAATGAATTAGATGTTGATTATATTCTCCTTACGGAATGCTGTGAGCCACGTGCCGGTCGTATTAGAAATAACCAATTGCATCATGATGAAATTGTTTTTCGCAAAATTAACAGAGGTTATGCAATTATGAAAAATGACTTCATTGTTCGCCGTCAAAGGAAACTTCCACCTTGTAAGGCTAAAACTGATTTGGAAAAAATTCGATTCAAAATTATCGTAGGAGACTGTATCAATTGGGTAGGTGGTAATATTATTATTGATCAGCTTAAGCGGAAACAGTGTTATGCCAATGACACTCATATTCAAGCTTTAACAGACTGGGGCTCATGTTTGACTCTACTTTATGGTTATAGCGATCCAAATCAATCAGTTACACCAACACAATTACGCAAGGATATTGAAACCATAGTAGGGAGTAAAGGAATCAGTGGCGATGAATGGGACGTTCTTAATTCTTTAAAGAGAGACCGTAATCGAAATTGTCATATTGATGTTAATTCGGATACCATATATGAACTTGAAAACGGAATAGAAATTCTTACCAATGCGGAGCAAAAAGCTGTGCATTCATTAGTGAAGCTCATGCGCAACAGACCAGCAGCTGACATTACGCATATGCCAACACCACATGGTACCCGCCCTAAACCTAACATTAACAGAAAAAAGACATAAACGACCATAATTTCGGTGTATTTTTTTTTGCAGAAATCAGGTGAGATTTCAACCATGCTACCTATTGTATGTTTAGAGAACACCTACAGATCTACTAAGGATCCAAGATACTGATTAGATTTTGTTTGATGCTTTGAAGAAAAAAATGTCAGACAATTGATTGTTTGTTCTTCGAAATCTGATTGGTCGCAACGAACTATACATTCAATAGACAGTACATCTAGATAGCATAGTGACACTTAACTTAGAGATAGTTTTTATTACAGCTAACAACATTTGTTTTTCTTCCAATTTATTCATTCAGTTAGATTTTCACGTTGATTTTTCAGATAAAGAACAATATTTTTTGAAATTTTCTCCTATTTTCATTCAATATTCCGGAATGATCTATTATGCAGCAACTCGAAACTATTTTCCAGTGACCATACCTTTTATAAGAATATCTAGAAAATGTCTGTTTCAAAATGGTATAAATATATCTGGCACGGGAAAATCGATCATCCTGATCAGAAATATCATCTTGATTTTACAGAAAAATCTTTACTTTAGTTAAGAAATGAGTTTCTTTGGATCAGATTACATGAAACTCTTTTTTTTATTAGCTAGCATCGCTGATCCTTCTATCTGATACTTCAAAACAGGATTAGTCTGCAGAAAAGAGTTTATAATGTTCGAGCTCTGTTTGTTGTCTCATTACTGAGGAAAAATGTCTAAAATTGTCCGATGTCGTTTTGAGGACCACACCAATTACTGAGAAACCAATTCTATTGTAATCCCATGTCACCACTTTTTTGTCAACTACGCCACAGTTGCGTGCAGTCGTGATTCTGCGGCGCAGTTGCGCGTAAATGCGACGCAGTGTCCGCAGTGCGCTTAACTGCGGCGTAGTTGCGTTCGCATCTGCAACGCAGTCGTCGTAGTTTGGACTCACGCATGGGGGTATAAAAGGAACTGTCACAAGCGTTCTATCTCATTTTAACCTTTTACAATGAGAAAGATACACCATTTTTTTTCTAAAAAAGAAATCAATGCCATGGTGTACTAAATGATGAATTATAAATTAATTAATGTTTATTAATTCATTAATTTATTAAATTTTTATTAAATCATTAAATTTTATTAAATTTTATTAAATTATTAAATTTCATTAAATTATTAAATTTCATTAAACTATTAAATTTCATTAAATTATTAAATTTCATTAAACTATTAAATTTCATTAAATTTTATTAAGTTATTAGGTTTTATTAGTTTATTAATTTATTTTAACTTATCAATGATTTAAATTTATTTATTACTTTTTATTTATTTAAAAAATACTCATATTGACTGGGCGCCTTCTGTTACAAATGCCATTTTTTATCGCAGTTGCGGCGCAACTGCGACACAATTGTGCGTAACTGCGGAAAATGCTGAAACTGCGTCGCAGTTTTTCGCAATTACGGATCGCAGTTACGCGCAACTGCGCCGCAGTTGAACACATGGGATGTAAAAGCTTAATAAAAGTCATAACTTTTTGTCCACGTTCTAATGATGAAACACAGAATTTTAGAAAAGAAAGAATTGGTAATACTGTTAAGGGTCCTATATATATATATATATATATATATATATATATATATAGTTTTTAGATAGCCATTAGCGTCTCGATACAAACTGATATGTTCGTCATATTTATTATGTCAAGTTATTTACAAACGCCTGTTTCCAATTGTTATAGTCTTGCACTGATAGGGCATAGTAGATTATTGATTTGACGCAGTGAAAACATCCTGAGAAGTGAAAGAAGCTTTTTCACTATTCATTTGCCACAACCTCAATTCTATAGGTACATTTAGAGCACTATGACATGCTGAATATAATTCGTAGTTTCTTTAAAGACATCGCCAGTTCTTTTTTTCAAGATTTTTTTGTTTCATCGTTACGAAGTACACAAAAAATTATGGTTGTGAGTAAGTTTTTATGCTGTAATGAAATTGACTTTCTAGTAATCGATGTGGTGCAAAAAAACTGGTTTCGAGTATTTTTTTGGGTTGCGCTCTTCAGCAATAATCCTTTTGTCGATAACTGGCGAAAATCCACTCAATTGTTAATCTTGTGATAAACGTTTGATGGGCTTTCGTTGATATTTGTCAAAGTTTGATGTATTTCCTCCAATTATCACAGAACAGTATGAAAGCTGCATGTATATGATAACTATGGTCAATACTATTAAAATGTATCTCGTTTCTTTCACCCACTATGTGTTCCAATATGATCGAATCATCTTTTAACTGAAAAAACTTAAATTGAAAGGAAACAGTAGAAAATATGATGTCAAACAAGTTAATAATAACAAAAACAAAAAAGACGAGAATAAATCAATCACGATATAGTGATGGATTTGACAATGAATATGTTAAGTATATTTTAAAACACTATTTGGATTTCTTTCATTTTCTTCTATGACAAACAGGTTCACCAGCAAAGCAAGAGATGCTAGTGTTTTAGCTATGAATGCCTTTTTGAGTTCAAAAATGTAATAGTTTTTCAGTCCGTTTAGTCTTATGTGCTGCTCTACATGTTGATTCACAGATATGGCATAGATGCATATCATCTATGAATGTAGCTGATACAATACTTCTAATCAATGCCAAAGTAAGACACAAATTGGTGAAAGCCTATTTGAGAAAGTCTCACTGGCAAAGTTTCGACTGTTTTCTATGAATAAGTTTTGTGCATATGTTCTTATAGATGTAAAAAGTGAGATGATTTGCAAAAGTGTTTATACCGCTTGACATAGGCTGTCTTCCGTTTTAGATAAAGCGTCTTTACGCTAGCTATCAAATGTCCGACTCCAAGCGACGCAAACGCACGCATTCGCGTTATAATTTACGCAACAGTCGTTCCCAAAATATGCTTAAGCGTACCGTGCCCATACAAACTGCTGTACGACAACCTTCGACGTCATGGACCACAGCATACAATACACCCAGCACTTACACAAGTGAATGTAGTATTGACACTATCGAACCCAAAGAAACACCATGTGCTGTAGTTCCTGAGAAATCTGGATTAACAGGGAATAATGGAACTATGGAAAAGCCCGATCATGCAAAAGAGGAAGATCTTCATTGTCTCGTTGCTGGCCTTGTCGACGAGTTTGGAAGAACTATTATTTTGCGTGAACTTCCCTGCCCCTTCGAACAACTCACATTCGAGGACTGGGAGCATGACTTGCGCGCATACATTAGGCTGAGCTTTGTCAAGCATCTGGAATCAAAGATGAAAGATCAAATTCAAAGGCTCATGCTCCACATGGAAAAAATTGCTGTTAATAACGGTCTCACTGCGGGCCAGTGGATGGATTTGATTTATCTCAATGCAACAACGCCAACTAACACACTCACTTCCATCGATATGCACCTATTGAATAATGTGAAAACATTAGTCAACGAAAGCGCGCTTGAGGAAGAATTGAAAAATACCATTTATGCTCTTGTCAATGTTATCGGTGACAAGAAGAAGAAATCATGCAAGAAAACTAGTGTGCAACAGTCCTAATCAATATTCATTGTTCTTTTTCACTTTTACTATCCCAAATTCATCACTCTAAACATGATTTGAAGAATTACATTGACTTTTTGTTCATTTATTATTTTTTTGCCATCTTTTTCTCTGTAACTCATTTCTGTGACGTCAAACCCCTGATCCTTTTACTCAAATGAGTAATCCAGAATGATTTTGCGCTGATACGATGCACACATTTTTCTAATTAGCACGCTTTATGATGCTTTGTAGTGGGGCGTTTTCGACTTCACAACACCGCAACCATTTACAGCTCTTTGTTCTGAAGATTTGTCTTCGGAAAACATTTGTAGATGGATGTTGATATTTGCATGATACGCAAATGCGTACAATATAAAATAAACCAATACAATAATAAACCTTATTCCTAACGGCGAAACCGTCCGAGGTGCGCAACTACGATTTCTTTCATTCATATACCATTTGATAGAAGACATCAGGGTAGTAAAATGCCTAAAAGAATTTGGGCGAGGAACTTTCTGTTGGTATTAAAGATGTTGCGGTTTGCCGCTAATCGTATCTTCTTGTTTGTCCTTTGATCTCCTATGTGAATCTTAAACGCAGATAAGACGCAGCTAGACGCATTTCAAGTAACAATCGCGTTTAGATGCTTCTCCAATATGGACGTGGCTTTCTCAAAACTATTGTTTAAATTATTACAATCACTTTCATATAACGTAGCAGTGTTAAATACATTCATATATATTCTCTAATCTAAGTAAGACCAACAGATAGAATAGTGATGATTTTTCACTTACTTATCAAGTTTTAAATTATTATTGTAATAATAAAAGTTTGAATAAATCAATTTTCGAATATGATCTATCGATTTTCTAGAAATATTCGAAATATATGTGAAAAAAATCAGGTAAAACAAACATCCAATGAAGTAGATATAGGCTGATATATCAATAAAAATAATTAGTATAAAAAGATGTGGAAGATAAATATTTGTTAGCGCAAAAAAATTCTTATATACTTACTTTTATACGAAAGGCATATCGATTTTCATAAAATAACGGCGAAAGTTTGATGATAATACTTATTCTATTAGATACATCACATATATTATATAATCTTAGGTTTAGAGAGATTAGGAATAACAAAATATACAACGTGTCATCATCTGTTGTTTGTATATATGTACAATCGTTTCAATGATCGCTTCAGATTTAATAAAGATATTGTTTTCCCTTCAATTGAACCGTTAGTATTTACTTCTATTAGTGATGCGAAAGCATGCCGTATTGTCAATATAAGCAAAAAAGAAGGTGACATATGATTGAATTAATAAGGACATTATGAATGAAACGCTGAGTTGATACATTTAAAATAAAATAAGAAAGAAACTTCGACGTCAGTTTATATTAAACACATGTAATAATTATGTTGTTTCAATAATAGAAATATGTTACACAATAAAATTAGTGCCGACCAGAAGATAGAGTTTTGCTTTGTATTTTAATCCGTCAATGAATGAGTTTCTTGTGCGTACTTTTTGTAGGACACTGAAGCGCATTTGTATTATCTAATTTCAATGAAAATTCATAAATTACAAAAATTTCGATTCGTTTGAAATAAGATTTGATCACACAAGGACTTTTAATCTTAAATTTTTATTTAACATACATGAAGAAGAATTAAGTTTGAGGGTGACAACTAAACTGTAGCTGCTTAGATAGAATTTTTACTTAATATACAGGGTGTCTACTTAGTTCTTATTCCTTTCATTCTTACTATAATGTTTTCCTATTCAACGCTAATATGACAAATTTTTTTTCAAAAGATGTTCCGTGAAATTCTCTACTGAAGATATATTACATATTTTATTCCATAACAGAAAAATAAAAGCCTGTATCTTGAGGGTGAGGGAGGGTGAGGGAGGGTGAGGGAGAAAATATTAAATTCACAGGAAAGAAAGATATGAAAAATAATTCAACAATGTTGTTTCTGTAAATGGTATTCTTCTTGAGACATTGATTCGTAATGATATGTAAAGTAGTAACACGAAAACATTCGCATCCATAACACAATTAATAATGATGGTAGAAGTGAATTGTTCAATAGTTGGCAGATATTAATGACTATATTACTTTTGATTTAGCTCAAATTAGTAAGATTCTATGACTTTCTTAACAAATATAAGATGACAGTCATAGTTTTTTTTCATGTGTAGAAGAATGACGAATAGAATAATGGTCAAAAGTCATTTTCAACACAAAGAAAATGATATGAGAATTGTGGAAATTTACAGGAAGACTATCTTTTCAAAGTTTACGTAAATATGTGTGATCTGATGACTAACTTATTATATTGTTTACTTTTCAGAAACTTGCCAAAATGATATGAAAAACAACAAATAAGTAATTTGCAATCAATTATTGATGATTCCATTGTTCCCTCAAATATATACTGCTCCAAAGCAAAGGAATTAGTGAATCATTTCAGAGATATTGAGAAAAAAAGGTCTTTATTTCATTATTTAACAACTCAGTACATACTTTCTATGTCGAAGAATTCTAAGAAACTTGTTATCAACCATTTATGACAAAGATACAGTAAAATCTTCTGTTAAAACTAATTAAATAGATGTATGGATGGAAGTTTTTCTCGTTTCAAAATATTTTTAATTCTATTATCTTATTGAGGGCCGATAGTGTACGTGAGAGAGTTAATGTTTTATTTGTGAGTAAATAGTGATGGCATATATTAGCATATTACAAGTTGGAAACAGTGTGAGAAAACGAAAAGATTAATGAAAAATGAAATCAAAAAAAGATGCGCGACCGACGGAAACAGTATACGATTGTTCAAAAAATGTTCAAATGACATAATATAGAACAATTCATAACACTAGTGAAAGTGAGTTGGAGATAAAAATAGTCTTTTTCGCAAATTCAAAAGTTTTAAATAACGAAGTTTAATGTAAATTGAAGATGACGTGGAATGTTCAGTTCAATTCTGGATTGTTCTCTGCAAAGAATTGATGATTGTCTGCATTGTTGAGTGCTTCGGCAGCATTTGTCTCAGCTAATTTCTTACAATCATCTTGACCATACGCATTATCGTCAGTATTAGCCACTACCTCAAAGTGAGATAATTCATGAATTATCGTACCACCCATGGAATCCGTACCCGTTACGTCTGATTGCCAAAATACGGGACACAAGAATATTCTATAAGGCTGGTTAGGAAATACGTAAGCATAGACGCCCTTTTTATTGCATGTACTACAGTCGAATATCATATGCTTGTTATTCACGACATCATCGATTTTGTCAAAGTTCGATTTTAATTTTTCTAAGTTGTCCGACGAGAACTCACCAAACCAAGTAGTATAGCGTGTTGTACCATCTGATCCTATGCTCTTCAAATACTCGACAGTACTATCAGAATAAGTTACAGCCGATCCAACTGCAGCAACAATCGAACTTTTTTGCTTTGACGAGCATCCGACGTAATTATATGTAGCAGCCTTCGGTTGTGACACGAACTGAGCACTTTCATCAATGAGTGCATTGGGACGACCCACGACGAATAATGTGGCTTGATTAGACTTCAAAGTGACGCTGTCAACCGTAGTAGATGATGTATTTTGAGTACTTCGTTTACGAGTGAATGTGTGTAGTTTGGGAGCAACATACGCCTTCAATTGAATAACGTAATTGCCAGTCTTAGTCATATTATACACCGAAGATAGCTGGACGGTGGTGCTCACATTCTGACCAGGCTCCACAGGAATCATACTTTTAATTGTGGGTCGTTGTCGTTTGACTCGAGGACCAACGTATTCGACATTATTGCCACCTTGAGTAATTGTGAATAATGGATCAAATAAACCTCCATCGGGTAAGTACCAATCGTTAAGCATAACAGTATCAGATCCCATATTTTTGTAACACAAAGTGGCTTCTACATCTTGTTTTTCACCATAATGTATACGCGTCGGAATTAAGCTGACATACAAGTCCTCCGCATAGCTTTGAGCTGCTAGGATAATAATTGTAATGCAGATAGTGATCGAAACTTGATGCATTATTATTGCTCGTGGTTGTGTAGTCGAACTGTATATTCTTACTTCAATATATGAGTTCGCAAGATGTACAATATAATCACTTTATCTAAACAACAAGTTAAATAAATTACTTTTGCAATAAAATAATATTTTTTCATATCATTTACATCGAATGACTAGCAATTATCAATAGTTTGATATAATATATGCTACATTGATCACAATTAATGCTTTCAGTATGTTTCTCAACTTATCTACTCTAAAAACATACTCGAACCTATAAAATAATGAAGAATATCTGAAAAGATTTTGTAACTAAGAAAATGTTCTACATTTTAGTACTTAACGTCATAGAAAAATATGTCTAAAGAAAAAGTATTCAACACTACAAACCTTGTTTAAATGAGAGAATGGACTGATATTGGATATATCGATAATTTTTAATAATCAACGAGCTTATATATATTATTTTTTGACTTGTTTTTTTGTTTTCGTGTAGGTTGATATCAGAGGCGTATTTTTCATATATAACATGTATATTTTAAATGAATCAACGCATGTCAAAAATTATATCTCTATCATATTTTTATATTGATTTACTAGTTATTTTAATTATTAATCTATGCACGCTTGATTTCACCTAAAAGAAAAAGCCAACGCAGAATATTGTGAATAATATTCTTGGATAAGAAATATTGTGATATTATTTTTCTATTTACTATGAATCTTATTTTGATAAATGTTATAGTTTTATTTTAACCTTGGGTACCCAATTATAGATGGAAAAAATTTGTAATTTGCTTTATGGATCGATACTTTCAATTTCGAAATACATGTTTTGTAATACATGACAGATGTATAGATTTGTATTATTTGTCACTATGTAAAGGATTATTGATGACAGAGCATTTAATCTATCATAATTAACTTCGTTTCATATTAAAAGAACAGTTTCACAACACTTAATAAAAAAAAATATCGATTCTAGGAATTGTAGATATTTTCAAAAGACTATTGTATAGTACTATGAAATTGATTAAGACTTGTTATGGCTTTGTTTATTTTATTTTATAATTTTTGATGTTTAATGTAACATTTGACGTGTTTACATGGTGAGGTAAAGGGCGGTATAATACTAATTATTAGGAGCATATATTTTGTGATGAATATTATACTCGTCATGAATATTATTGTACCGAATGTTGATTCAATTTGCGTAGATATAAAAAGGAAAAATATGAAGACAGAAAGGAGTAAAAAAAAAGGTATATAATAAAAAATATTTCTGTGAAAGCAAGCAGAGGAAAGAGAAACGTAAAAAGTGAAGAAGGACGCTTCTGATGTTTTACACAAAATATCTGTCATATTGATGAAGATAAATCTATATTGATTAACATGCTTTCTTTTATCTTTTCTGTTGTTGAGTCATTGTATTTTTTCACTATGACAAAATAAAATGTTAAAACTACTTATGCTTGTTTCACAGTTAATTTATCATCACTATTCAATTCTTCGGATGTTATGAGTAGTTTAGTTTGGATAGATGATGATGCTGTATATTTAAGTCTTATTTCATAATCATTGCATAAGTTTGTTTTTTAGATCATACAGTTGATCGAAGATCGGTTGTACATCTGTTCTTCTATCCCTACAATTCTATTATTTTTATGCATATCGGTCAGTTTTTTATTTACAGCAGGATGTATGGCTATTAAATCGGCTGCATTTTTATTGCATGCTCGGGATTGCTGATTAGTATTTCATTTTAATATGATTTTTGGGATTGTAAGACTTAAATAACATTTTCTTTTATATTAGTATGATATTTTTGGATGACATATCCAAAGTGATTAAAGAAACTTTTGAAACGCATCTTGGCGCAATTTAAAATGAAATCTCATTGCATATGATTGATAAAAAATTGCTCAAACGTGTTTGAATGTGATTTAGTTTGGAATGATATTTCCAGTGAAACATATTATTTTTTCTAATCATATGAATTAATGCATTTAAAAGATTTTAAATAAATTCAGTCAGATCAATCTATAATTGCCAGTAACAATCGGTATGTATTTTAACTCAGGCTAGAATAGTGATGATCGAATTTTTTTATTGGACTGTTGTTGACAATTAGACTAGAAGAGTGGAAGAAAATGTAATAATTTTTCAATAAATCTTAAAACTAGATTTACCTGAGTGTGACATCATAATTACCTTCTTTGGTAAGTGACTTCAACGAAAACCTAAATATTTTGATTGTTATTAGATACTTTCTATCACACATTGTACAAGACTTTGTCAATATTGAACATTGAAGAAAATGACTACATATTTAAATAATTTTGATAAGAAAAAACACACATTGACAGATGATTGACATATAACATTATTACCGAAAACAGAA
Organism: Macrotrachela quadricornifera; assembly: GCA_022393335.1. Classification (NCBI taxonomy): domain Eukaryota; kingdom Metazoa; phylum Rotifera; class Eurotatoria; order Philodinida; family Philodinidae; genus Macrotrachela; species Macrotrachela quadricornifera. Next base: position 1,596,084 of record JAJEKB010021311.1, read on the forward strand.
ACTTTTTCAATTATAATTTCCTAATATACTTTGTGCAACGTGGTTTAAAGGGAATGTTGACGTATAAGATTAGCAATATGGACCCTTTGCCTCCTCATGGATATGACAGACAAACTTGATAATCTCCGTTCCTATAGAATTAAGCTGTTGTTTTTGTATGTTACTATGCTATGCATAGTATAATCTAACGATAGTTTTTAAAAACAAAACTGTAGAATTATGGCAATATTTAACTAATTATCAATCAATATATTCAAAAATTCATCGATTAATTTTACAAATGATCAACGCATGAAGTTTTTGCTTCAGTTCAGGCAATGTCATCAGAGTAGCATAAGGTAATAACATAGCCTGAGTATGTGTGCGATATCGATGAAAAAAGTAGAAATACCTGACCATTGTAAAATCTTGATAATTACAAAAGGAAGATCGAAGATGAGATAAACATTAGATATCAATATGAGTTGAATAATCATTTTTCGATGTTGATGCCACCTAACAATTAGATATAACATCGCAAAGATTCTTTAGAGGATTATAAACACGCTGGCTAGCATAATCGATATTTAAAGCATTGAAGTAATACTTTCATGCCAAATAGCATAGTCCACGTACGTATGAAGTAGACAGAGAGCATGAATAAATGGTAATCTATATTCAACTCGCACATAATCCAGCGTCAATGACAAGTCTATCATTCATACAATAAAGTTGAGATTGAGAAAGATTAAATTGGCATGATTTTGAAGTGTTTGTTGTGTAATTTTTACGACTGAAAAGATGGTAGAACATGATGAAATCAGGGACGTAGTCAAGAAAGAGGCAAATGGACAATTGCTCACTGCATTTTAAGGTTTGCCAAATGAAATTTAATTGTTTCACAATTTCAATATTAATGTTTGAATTGAATAGTAACTGTTTTTTTCTTCTCTCTGACTCATATAGGAATGTCTTGAGTAATAGGTGACCTCTCAACAACCGAACATTTTGTTTTTTTTACTTGAGGGTTTTGAAGAATTTTTACGAAAATTTTCAAAGATTTTTGATTTTCTCCAATATTTACTATTTCAGAAAACCTTTGATTACACATTTACCCTTTGCTCTTTTTTTCTGTAAAAGATTGCGAAAAGAAAAGGAAAGAAAAATCGTTTCCTATATTTCTACTTCATACATGAATGAAAGTTATGACAGATAGATTAAAGAGAAGAAAAACAAGGTCATCGAATAGGAGACCATAAACGAGCATATACATGTGCAGATATATATAGAGTGGCGCCTACAATACAAAGAAAAAATATAACAGCTCTTACGTAAGAGTAAAATATACTAAACTGAAACTTAAGGACTCTTTTTCTCAAATAAATCTCCCACCAATTTTTCTTCATCATCATGATAAAACATGACCTCCTTCTTAATATATTGATTTCATGTGAAAACTCCTGAGCATACTGAAGATAGTTTATTTTTGTACTGCTAAATACTTTAGCTCGATATCTTGTAGTTCTCTAAAGGTATAACAATCATATAGTAGTTTTCGGTATCTTCAGCACCATTCTACGATAGTACCATGTAAGACTGAATATTTGTTTTTGTTGTAAAGAGCGTGTATAACTTCAATGTCTATAAAAGTCTAATTTTGAACAAAGCTTTGTTACTATTCCATTGAAAAGCTCTTTTTAAAATTGAAGAGCCAGTTTTTTAGATTTTAGCATAATTCTTCGAGTAATTGAGCTCGTTATATCTTTTGTCGGTTGAAATGGAAGAATTAATTAAAAAAAGGGCTTCCTTAGGTTGTATGTCATGGCGTGTTCTTTGAAGCAAAAAAAAAATATGAATTGAAGGCCAACAGAAAATTCTTGACAATGAAATGAACTCTTTTTGACGTCTGCTTGGTGATTATCTTTTTCTTTCAATCCTATAGAATATGGTTGAAAAATCTGTCATAGTCCTTGTACTACAATTTCTGTTCATGCAGGTTGAGATCGATTTTTGATGAAGGAGGGCGAGAGGAGATGGCCTTAAAATCTAAGCTTGATATATATCTAATTAAATGAATCTTATTTGATATTTTTGGTGTTTGGTTTACTTTATGAGTACTACATCCCTGTTGTGAAATGAAAGTTATTCAAATACTCTTCTCCTTCACTTCTGCCTTTTTACATAGAAAATACTTTGTTAAAATATATAGTATTTTTAACAAAGTTCGTTATCAAATAAAATAGAAAAAGCGATATTAACTTTTGAATACTTATTTTTCTCTTTTTCTTTATTATGTCAAAGTATGATAGTTTCCCATCATTCAATCGTCGTATGTTTTTCTTTTATACCTGACCTCGTAGCGACACTTTGTAAAAATATAGGATTATATAGGATTTTAAAGCCTTATTTTTATAGGATCACCTATTCCTATATAGGACATTTATAGGATTTCCATTTTGAATTAGTTTCGAGTCTTTTTAGTAGAAACGTTAATTAATGCAGTAATAGAACTGAAAGATGCACTCTTTCACCAACATCTTATCAGATAACTTTAGGAAAAACATAGTATTAGATCGGTAAAATTAATAAAACAACAGATTTTTTCTGGAGAAAAATAAAAGGTGGTGTGTTAAACTTATTTTCAAGTATCGTATATACCTCATAATCTATTTAAAAGACAATATGAATCAATATCACAAAAAAAAACTTTTTTCATTTTATAATCAAAACTAAAGTATTTAATATATTTAAATATTTACAAAACAATATCTACCAATATTGAAAACGCATAATAAAATACCTATGATAAATGAAAATCTATATTTATTGATTCATTGGTTGAAACTTCTGTCGTTTGAGCTTTTGTTGTTGGCAAAAAATATCTTTTCGTTTTTTTTTAATTTTAATTAAATCTTCAGTTATTATTGTCAGTTGCTCACTAATCGATTTGTTCTTCATATCACCACCGTCAATTAATATAGAAGCTCTATCTTTCTATGCTATTTGATCATATTTCAGCTAATACGATGATAATAAATTTTCGATAAGACTTTTTTCCTTAGCATTCGTGCTTGTTCTACTAGATCACAACGTGTGAGACAACTTAGTTTTCACTCTAGTAGGATATTGTAAGACCAACTAAAATATACCACAAGATGCAGCATAAAAAGCTCTACAATTTACATAAGACCACTTATTTTATAGCTGCGTTTCTTATTTTTAAAATTGACAAAATTTTGAGCAATCAAGCTTCGGGCATGGAAAAAGATGACATTTTCGATACACAGCGAATTCATTTTTGGTTATTTCATTGTTTTATCACTGGATATACTTTATCAAAAGAAAAACAAAATATGCCACAAGAGGCAGCGTGAAGAGTCCTACAACCTATACAGTGAAGCTTATTGTAATTATTTTCATAAAAAGGAAAATTCTATGCGGTCAATTTTCGCAATGCCCGAAATTTGATCCCTCAAAACTTTGCCCATTTTGAAAACAAAGTGTCGCTATAAAATAAGTAGTGTTATGTAAATTGTATAGCTTCTTACGCTGCTTCTTATGGTATATTTTAGATGATCATACAATATCTTAATGGATTGAAAACTAAGTTGTCTCACACGTTGTGATCTAGTAGAATAAGCACGAATGCTAAGGAAAAAAGTCTGATCGAAAATTTATTATCATCATATTAGCTGAAGTATGATACAAATAGCATAGAAAGATAGAGCATTCTTTTCTCTTGAAGACTATATAGAAAGAAAGTTTCTTTAAGCCTATTATACAGTATTAAAATGTTACTGTCACTACTTTTGGTATGCCCTAAGTATATTCATTAATCAAATTCTTGAAGACAATTTAACGTTATCGCTTTCAGGAAAATATGACTTTTCTAAGAGAAACGTTCCTTTTTTCCAAAAATATAGGAATATAGGACGACTACAAGGCCAGTTTTATACATAGCCTTATAGTATGTCGTATTGACGAATAAAACAACGGGTGTCCCAGGAATAATGAGCCTCTTAATATTTTGAATATATCTTCACTATTATTCCTTTGATTAAAATACCTTTTTTATTAAAAGATAGCACTTGAGATTCTCTACATAACCAAACATGACTAGGTCCAAAAACTGCTTTAAATATATTTGAAAAAAGATGAAAAATGTAAAGGGTTCAGCATCATCAATGATCGCGCTTTGTATTCAGTTTTTCAATTACTTACTTTACTTTATTAGAAAAGCAAAATATACCAAAAGGTGCAGCATGAAAAGCCGTACAATTTAGATGAGATCGCTTATCTTATAGTTGCACTTCTCGATTTCAAAACAGACAAATTTTTGCATGATCAAATTTTGTCCGTGTGAAAATGATGGATTTTTTCCATATAAAATGAATTTGTTATTTTCTTTATTTCATCTCTTCATAATTGGTCTGTTGTAAATTGTAGAGCTTTTCACATGCATCTCTTGGTATATTTTCTTTTTTTAATACAAGGGATTGATAACAAATGGGATCCAAAGCGCGGCCATTCATGGTGCTCAATCCTTTACAATCTACAGCTTTTTCTATGTCTTTGATTTTCATTTTTTTTCAAATATATTTAAAGCAGTTTTGGGCCTAGTTATGTATGGTTTCGTAGAGAATATCAAGCGCTATCTTTTAATAAAAAAAAGTGTTTTAATCAAAGGAATAATAGTGAAGAAACATTCAGAATACTGAAAAGCTCATTATTTCTGGGACACCCGTTAGTTTCGCCTGATTTATATGTGTAACGTTTAGTCACATTTGAATCTGTGTAATTTGAATAGGCGAAACTAATGTCGATAGGAGAATACTAAATATTTTACATGTTTATCTATCTTTTGAAATAAAGAAAACTAAAAAGTTAATATGGCAATAAAGCTCATTATATATATCATTATGATTCTTTAGCGACACTTTATTTTATTTACACAAAATGATGTTTAAAATAGATCAATTATAAAAGTGCATGCTGTAAAGGTAAAGTATATATATCTGAATATTAGCATTCATCCGATTTTATTCAATGAAAATACAGTTCGAGTAATTAAAATTATAGATAAAGATATCACTAAATATACTTAGCTCTCGTATTTTATGAGTTCATCTGCCATAACAAATCTATTTGGATGGTCGAAGATTAAAATAACATTCATCGTATTCAAAATGTTGTGATATAGTAATGCAAATTTGATCAGAAAGAATGTTTCTCTTTTAAGTATAATACTACCAACCATATTGTAAGTTATAATCAACAAATATTATCCAACCGAACCACTAGATTATTTATTAAATATTTTATATAAAAAAGTAAAAGATCAGCTATTTTCATCTTCATTCTTCATTATAACTGTTGAATAAACATTTAATGTGATCATATCGATTGAAGAATACTTTTTGAGTCTTTGTAAATCAATCGTAACGTAAAAATTATGTACTGTCACATATTTAAAAAGAATATATAATATCAACATCAAGGAGAAAATAGCAGACTTCAGTCTAATAGAGTAATGTGGAGTCAAGTTGGAGTCTGCTATTTTTCCCTTGGAAAGAGTAGTATATTTATTTCACTGTAAAAAATTAAATATTTTTTCATGAGGGGTGTGAGTGTTTTCCGATTTGTTAACTTCTCTTTTTTTTAGCGTTGAAGTAACGTATGTTTTCTACATTAATTCAACTCAGAGAGGTACTGCTCTTGTTGAACAAAGATAACGGCAAGATCTTTTATGTACGTACCTTGTCTTGTAATTGTTGTCGTTTGTACCTCCAACAACTAGGGTCTCTCTGGTCACAAGCGCGTGAATATAAATATAAATCAATTTATTTTCATCTATTTATTTCTTTTCAATTAAAATTACATAGCAATCAAAATATAATAATCAATAGCTGAAAATAAATAAAGTTTATTTATCAGTTCATTCCATTAATTTCATGGTATTTCAATACGAAATCGTAATACTCGATTGTTACCATATTCAACAACATAGAGATTACCTTGTCGATCAAATGACAATCCCACAGGTCCATTGAGTTGACCTCCTTGTGTTCCTTGACCATTTCCACCAACAATAACATTTACTTGTTGTGTTCCTTTAGGCCAACGTACAATTCGGTGATTTCGTTCATCAGCTACATAAACAGTACCCAATTGATCAACTACAACTCCATTAGAATTATGCAATTGTGTCGAACTATTTCCATAACTTTGTCCACCAGTAACCACAACACCTTCTTTTGCACCTTCTATCCATTTCATCACACAGTGATTTGTATAATCAGACACAAATACTGAATGTTCTCGATCAACGAATATGTAGCGGGGCCAATCGAGCTGATCAAGACGATTTCCTTGTTCGTTTCCACCTGCTACTACTATTCCTTGGGATTCACCCATTCGATATCTTTTTACTTCATGCTTACGACTGATCTTCAACATAATTTTGTCACATTCTACTAATTGTTGATATTTCATGATCAACATTAACAAATAGAAATAAGTCAGCAATTCTCTTAAAAGAATTAAAACTTCTGATGAAAGAAAAGTTAGCAGTCTGTTCCAGTTTTCTCTAAAACGACTCGCTTTCTTGATCGAACGGATTATTAAATTCAGTGGACCAGATAGTACATCAATTTTAAGGAGCTCGCAAAAATTGAATTTCGACCGTCTTTTTGATGGCCATTTGACTAGCCATTGTATAAAACATCCACCAATAGTATATCGAATCCTGGAAAATTTAAATTAGTTTCGAATGGTGAAGAGCACAATGAGAAGTCAGATAGACAGATGTCATAATAGTCTTTTCCAGAAACTAACCAATTATGTAAGTGGCTTGTATTTATCGATTCTTTTTCTCTCATCGGTTTCTATGCCTATTTCCACGTTGAACAATTATTTCTAGAACATAAATAATGGAAAAATATAATAAATATACCAGTGATTTCAAATACGACGTTTTGAAGAAATATTGTCATAGAATTTACGAATGTAGGTACAGATGATTAGCAAAACATTTCAATAACGGACAGGTTGTGTATCACATACAATTAGAAAGGATTAAGTAACGGATTACATTTTGAATTTTGTCGATGAGATGAATATGCAATACAAGCCGGTGAAATACAAAATGATACAAGAACACGTTGTAAACTCATTAGATAAGCATGTGGCATCAGAATTAAAACAACTAAGAAGTCAACCACAGGTAATATTAAGTATTCCAGCTTCATTAGTAGCAAATTTGATCAGTGCGTTTTCAATGACGAAATTTCGAAGTTGATTACAAAGTATGGCTAACGATAGGTTAATATTTATCTATGAAACTGCCGTTTCTTGCAACATGTATCCTTGTCGAACTTTTGTGACATCTCGAAATCAGCCTTTAATTATTGTTGAGAAATCATCTGCTTACTCTCAACATTATGATTTTATTGATACGGTCAATGGTTCTCAATCAATTACTTTTATGGCTTTAACATCCAATGATTAAATTACCAATACAAAGAATAGGATGAAAGCATTGGAAAACGTGAAATATAAGTCAGTATTGGATATTTATTTCATGTCAAAACCTTCTGCTAAATATGTACCACCAGCAGATAAATGTCTTTGGCATTTCATCAAGGAAGTTATTGTCTAATTATAACAAGTAATCTTTCAACGCTATTTTTGGAGACTTTTCTTTCGCTATCGATAAATGAAAGCACAAGTACATTTCGAAAATATGCCATTACATACTTAGCTGGTGTTTTTTATGATAAATCATTTTGATGTGAGTGCGCTTTCTTTTTACAGATTTGATTTTGGAAAAAGGACAAACTATGGTGAAGAAAAGTGGAAAACACAAATAGGAGAAAATCAATTGAAGTTCATTGTAGGTCATCAATTTTCTATAAATTCTGGCAACTATTCGAAATGCTTTTATTTGTCATTCCTTGTGATCATTCGAATAGAATTCGATCTTGGAACAATCTAAGCCATCTGATTAGTCTATTAAAATAAGGATGAAATTGCGATCATGGTTGCTTGATCTAACACTACCTCCATCTTCAGAATTACTAGCATATTTATTATTATCCTTTTATTTTTTTTATCTACTTGATCTACAAATCAACACACACAATTATACTTGATTTATTTCATTTATTTGTCCATTGAAACGTTGTTGATGCATATGTAACTTTCGGATAGCATCTCTCAATGTTTCGATATGTATATTCAATGAAAATGTTTGTGTGTGATCGATTTGTGACATAGACGATTTCATCTCATCAAGTTCAAATTTAAATGTGTCTAATCTAAGAAGCACATTGTTAATCTGAATAGCTGCTTCTTTTGTAAACTTTGGAAATTGATTTAGTACTTGAAGATTTCGTTGATGTTTAACTTTATTAATGTTTCCTTCACCAATTGTCTGCCGATAAAGTTTAGCTATGAACGAACTTTGTTCAATCTGATTTAATTTGACAGCGTCAATTTCGTGAAATTTTGATGCAATAACGGTCAATTCATCCACTTTCTTGTCAAGATTTTCTGAAACAAAAATGGAAGTATTATGTTTCTACATTAGCTTTTCGCTTAGGTAAAACTACTATTTAAAAACTTAATCGATCTACTCTATCTCCATTGTAAGTGAATGTAAAAAAAAAATCTATGGTTTGTCCTAATGAAAAAAATACATACCTAACATTGAATTTACACTTTCTGCATCGACTATAACACGTTCTATTCCATTCTCCATTTCTTTCAGATACTCTTCAAAGTGTTCTCGAGTTATTTTCTGCTCGTTTACCGGTGCTTTTGATTGTAATCGAGAAACAATGGAATTTTGATCTGTTAGTTGTCTGTACAGACTTGTCGTGTACCTTTCCATTTGTCTCAGGATGCTATTGAACGTTGCTAACATTTTATGCATTCCTCTGGTTGTTGATTGAGCAGAATCTTTTATTGTATTAATTTCTTTTATAAGTTCATCTTTAATTAACTGTTCTACTTGACTAAACAATACATTTGTTTTCAAATCAATTAATGATATTTTCACTTCTGTTAATTTGACAGTTGTACCAACATCAGTATTGGAAAGTCGTTCAGCTAATGTAACACTTTTTTCAATAAGTGAATCAACTGATAGTACTAATGGCTTCAAATTTTGATCATTAGTTTTGAACATTAGTGCACAGCGATCCGAGATGTATGGTAAATCACCAATGATACTTTGGCAGACAAAGAAGAATAGAACTTGTTTTGCAATATATTTCCATATGGCAAAAATAACTATTGGAACTACTGTTAAAACAGTGAGTGTTTCAATAAAGTTTAGCATAATAATATGAAGTGATTTAATGACACAACGACCAATCCATGTTAGAAAGCCATATATTTTATTTTTCAACCAAAATGAAGTAGATAAAATCTGTTGTTGAATATATTGTACTTTAAAGAAAGAAAAGGTACAAAAAAGGTTTACTTTAAAAGAAACGGCGTTTAACCTTGTTCTTCTTCAACTGGTTTTTGAACATTCTCAGTTCTTCTCTGATGTACATCCATCGTTTCAAAAGAAATAAAACAATCAAAAATGTTGTTAGAGATGAATAGTCGACTTTATAATCGTGAATATTCTGTGAAAGAACAGACAATAATATGTGAGTAATAATAGTATTTTATATATTCCTTCTTTGTAATTTTCCCCTGTCTCTAATTGGAAAGTCTCAAATGCATCAAAAAGGTTAGATTGACACAACTCGTTCGTATATGATTAATTGTGGCTACTGGTAAATATTTGTCCTTGTGTTAGCAAACTGTGTATTTCTTCCCATTATCATTATATCATAAGGATCAAGTATAGATTTATATTATGATTCAATATGATAGACAACTTTGTCGTTTGATCATCATACAGTGCAACTTTGAGAGTAAGGATTTCGATTCAAAAATAAAAGGCAGGTGACTACTTTTCGAATAACTTTTGATAGGAACGGAATGAAGAGCTGCAGTTTTCGCCATTCGAAAGAAGCGACTCTGGGCCATCTTTTTCTCCAATATTATATCAGACAAACCATTTCAAAACTAATCATTTCTGAAAAATATCGAAAATTCACTAAAAAATGAACAGAAATTTATATTTTTTCAAGAACTAAATAGAGAAGTTAATTCTTTTAACACTGAATTATGTAAAGATAATTATTCGAATTATATCTTAAACTGTAGATTTGAAGTTCCTCGATCTAAATCATAAATCAAATCAAAACCTCATCGGAATAGCAACCTGTTTTGATTTATATATTTCAATGTTTTGCAGAAAAAGTTGGTTTTAAAATGGTTTTGTCTGACATAATATTGGAGAAAAAGATGGCCCAGAGTCGCCTCTTTCGAATGGCGAAAACTACAGCTCTTTATCTCGTTCCTATCAATAGTTATTCGAAAAGTAGGCACCTGCCTTTTATTTTTGAACCGATAATATATATTCATGAAAGAAGTAAATGTCTTTATTTTTAGTGTATATCGTCATCGTTTCCTCAAGTTGCACGAAGTTACATAGAACTTAGTGATTTTTAATTTTTGATAAAATTTACCGTTAGATAAGACGACGTAATGTTAATATTTTATTCGTTGACCTCTTAACAGTTCTCGATATTGTAAGAAAAAAAGATGAATGCGTAGGAAAATATTGTGTTGTATTCTGCGCCAAATATGAAATGATAACATCTCAATAGGATTGGTAGCTTATATATACTATATAATCTTTTTAGTGAGTATTTTTTTTCTTTTTCTTTTTCTCTGGTAGAGTTTTCCAACATCGACATCCTAGTTAATACTGACTTATCTCTCGCTCGAAAATATTCTCTTAGAAGAAAGAGGAAAAAAGTATACCAAGTGACTATATCGTACATATAAGATATTTCTACTACTTATTTTATTCCGTTCTGTGCCAATGCCAAATTAAATGTCTTGATAGAGTTTCTAGCTTATATAATAGGGCATCGTTTTATTTATAGAGTGATTTCCTCTCTCTTTTTCTTGTGCTGTGTTATTTTCTCGCCATAATTGATTATTTTTGTTTGAGTGATATCGCTTCGAATATGTCATGTATTTTCTGTCTATTTACGTTATTTTTTCGCTTTTTTTTCAATACACATTTAAAAAAAACAATATAATTTTGAAAAAAAAATCAATAATAGTTTAATTAATTTTTTTCTCCTATTCTTGATTATTGTTCTATAACAACAGAAATGTACAAAACAATAATATAAGACGAAACAATTTATCGCTGAAAAGCGACAACAACTAACACTTATCTAATGATTCCACTGACGAGGGAACATTCCCAGGTGTCCAAAGCCTTTAGGCCCCATTTTTTGGCGATAGGTAGACTTCAATGAGGTATGAAAAACCTCAAGAGGATTCGTGCCCTCATGCCTTTGTTCCCGAGTTATGCTAGTTTTACTCTATTTTTTTGCCTTACTGCAAGGCATGACGAAAAAACTCTAATGACACATTTTTGACCTGAAATCTTTCCCATAGATAGGTCTCACTGACACTATATTGTTCTACAAGTATTAGCCCTAACGAATATTTCCTTCACGAGATGATAATTTTCCAAGGCAGAGCAGTTTTTTTCGAATGATTGTTAAAATACAGGTTTTTTTAAAATGCCATTATCTGAGGAAGGAAACATTTGTTAGGGCTGATACTTGTAGAACAATATAGTGTCAGTGAGACCTATCTATGGGCGAGATTTCAGGACAAAAATGTGTCATTAGAGTTTTTTCGACATGCCTTGCAGTAAGGCAAAAATAGAGTAAAACTAGCATAACTCGGGAACAAAGGCACGAGAGCACCAATCCTCTTGAGGTTTTTCATACCTCATTGAAGTCTACCTATCGCCAAAAAATGGGGCCTAAAGGCTTTGGACACCTGGGAATGTTCCCTCGTGAGCCTTTTCTGGAAGAAAAATTTTATGGTATTGAATATTATGAGATAAAAATTATTAATATTTTTCCTATGCATAATATTGTAAATTAATACAACAGACATATACAAGATTCTAACCGGGTTTCTCATCATAGAACAAACAGTAGTGTTGGAAAAATATTGCAGCACAAACCATTTGAGAGTGGATTATGAATAAGTTTACGAAGAGAACTTCAAAGCAAAGCGTACAATGATTGTTTCGACTACTGTTCAAGTAGTCATCATCAGGTATGGTCAGAATCTTAAACTACATTATAAAACAAGAGAATGAGAATGAGTCCAAGTGACCATAATCTAAATTTCGATCTTGTTAAAGGCCTCATTTGAGGGTATGCCTCTATTATAGTTCTTGAAAATGATTGAAAAAAATTAAAAAAGGACTAAGGTGACTTCTTTCTATCCCAGCGACTAGTGAGACATCTATCTCACTAATGATACTCTTCTCATGATGCATCAACACAAACATCAGTGCTACCAATTATGAAAAATCAAAGAAAATAGATTTGAAGTAGGGATGAGTGATGTCAGTGTCAACATCGCAAAAACCGACACTTTTGTCACCAACAATGGTATTCATTGCACACCAATATGTATGATGCACTGACATCTCGTAATTAATTGTTATGTAATACTGCAATATATGTGTTTAAGATAAGCAAAAAAGAAAAGGTTATAAAGTGGATGTACATGTTTTTCCAAGACAATTAATGATTATAGTTTTAGAAACGTGAAGGAAAATAATGCATCATCGTCGAAGAGTTAGATAAATAAGTTATCAATAAAATCTTCGAAAAAACACTCTAAATAAATGAATATTGTAGTTAAGCTATAACAATTAATTGTGAGATATTAGTAAAGTCAACGTGCGTAGTTCATCAACGATGTCGATGTCAGTTTGTTCACTATTTCAGTGATTGGTAATACTGAGACTACCAGTGGGCATTAAGCGTCAGTGCCAGTATCAGTCAGTGTTCAGTAATGTAACACTGCCCATCCCTAACTTGAAATCTAAGAAGTATATGAGTTTCGAAAATTAATTTAGTATTGCTGTGCCTCATAAGACTTTAGTGAATCCAAATCTTATTCAGATGGATTCAAAGCCAATAAAAGTCGTAGAGAAATTGAAGTAGATGAATCGACGTGATGATTGTTGTATTTAATGTAAACGACAGAGGACAGCAGATGAACGAGAGAGGTCACGTGGCAGATCACTAAAGGCAAATCAGTCAAGACAGACTAATTCATCAAGATTTGTTGCATACTTTCAACGAAATAATGTTACGTCACTTATGGAACAACTGGATAATGATCTTTAGAAAGAGTTATATCAAAATTTTATTTTTTTACCAACAAGAGGAGAAATAGAAAAAAGAAAAATAACGGCGAAGTGTGATTTCTAATTCCAGTCAACTTCTATCAAATCAGACGGAAGAACAATGAGAAAAGGGTTGGAATAAGAAACAGATTCAAATTTATTTTATTCTTGAAAGTGGTTCAATGCTTGATTTTAAGCGAAAATTACATCATATATGGAAGAAACACTACATGTATCCTAATTCATCAATGATCAATGTTACTTTGACGGTTGGAACATCTAGCAATAAGTCTCATCAATAGTTATTGGTAAAGACAAACTCATCAAAATCAAAGTTAATCTTACAAATACTACGATAGTAACTGTCTAATTCGACTCACAATATAAACGAAAACCGCAAAAATCATGTCCTCACATACTTACAAATAGAAAAAAATAAAATTTATTTAAATTATAAAGTTTAGACACTTATAAATGAGATAAGGCACAATGTAAGCATGAGAAGTTTAGTTGGAGTTGTAAAATAAATGCAATTTCAGAAGGTGCCTATCATTTCAAAAATAAATAATAAAATAAGATATAAATGAGCACCTTAATAAAAGTTAGTCAAAAAAATGAAGTTTTATCGTCAATTATCATTTATTACAAATGTTATAAATGGAAAAGAATTTTATTTTCTCGCCTAATTTGCAGAAAACTTAACATTTATTCGATTTATAATAAATGATCAAGGGCGAACCTTCAATAGATGCTACTACTACTGAATTCTACTTGAGTTTTTATTTCAAAAAGATATTATTTCAAAGACAGTCGATGGTTTGATATATAATGATCAAGAATGATTAGCCTAGAAAGTATTGAAGAGAGTGTAAGGATTATAGGCGGTGTAAGAAGTATACCGGATTTAAAGTGTACAACTCGAGTAATCGCCTTTTATTTCAGCGTCGCGGTGTGAGGGCCCATAGTGCCTCTCGAAAAGTCGTGCCCAACGGTCGTCTCTTTGTACACAATAGTATCCAGCTATACTCCCTTATACTTTCTATAGTTTCTTACATTTACTAGGCATCCGTATACTCCTAGTAATTACTTACACTGTTCATATATCCATCCACTCGAAAGAACGATCAAATTTTTTTATCTTTTCATACTGACTCATAGTAAACGCATCAATATTTGTCGCATTTATAATAAATGAAAAGTAGCAAAAGAAGTTTCATTCTTTATCAGAAATGAATGCTGTCAGTGTTTTTCTAGGTACACTTATATTATAAGTGGAATTAGACAGCTACTCGTGCTTTATGTCATTTGTAAATTTATAAATCAGGAAAACTTTTATCTTTTTCTTTTTGTCTGAATTTACATCGGTACCTCATCTCTTTTATTGATTCATAATTTTTATTCCTACTCTTTTCACATGTTTCTTTTCTCTTTCCACATTTGTCATAGTTTGCCTTTGATTTTGACTGGGAGAGAATGGGTTCGAACGCAATGCATATGTTGCAGTAGAAATTAAAATTCAGATAAAATTCTACTAGTAGAATTTTAATTTCTACTGCAACACATACATAAAAGGCGTGGAAAGCAGTGAATATATATTATTTCTTGAGGGTGAGGGTGAGGATAAGACGGAATTTCAATAATTTCGGATTCGAGGTAATTCGATTATTAACGAATAACCTGAGATAATTTGGTGATGCTGAAAGTCTGGAATTTGATGGAATTGATTCCAGGAATGGTATTGATTACACAGTGTGCAGCATCGCGGAATAAGATGTATTCTTTCTAGACTTTGTCTGAAAACGATGAAGCCAAATATTTTATTTAAATCCACTCGTCATATCAGTCACCACCACGCTCCGTATCGATACTTTTTCATTTCTTTCCTATGATAAGAAAAATGTTTTTTACTGACACTATAGTCAATTTAGGCGATATTCAACAGTTTTCAAATTCAGACGAGAGTTTTAGTCACAAACTAAATGTAGACTCGGAACCAGCACAAAAATTTGAGTCAAATGAAGTATCTTTCAAGCTGATTTGAAAATTTTCATTTTTTTTCTCATTTTCTCAGATATTGTCGAAAGGCTGAAATTGCTGTATATAAGTCACAAAATGAAAGTTATTAAATCATTTTGAAAGATATTCTATTCGACTCGATTTTTTGTGCTGATTCTGTATGTACATTTAGTTTGTGAATAAAATCCTTATTTGAATTTGAAAACGTTTGAATATCGTGTAAATTGACTACGATATCAGTAAAAACCATTTTTTCATCATAGGAAAGAAACGAAAAAGAATTGATAAGGAGCTTAGTATGGATTAGTATGACGAGTCGAATGAAGTAAAATATTTGACTTCATCATTTTCGGGGAAAGACTAGATAGGCTTACAAAATCAACCTATACTCGGTGGATGTGACGAGATTCGAGGTATCAGCACAAACAGAGTTTTGAATTTGAAGTTAATCTAACAACTTTTTCCTACTATATTTTACATGCTGAATCTGAAAAAATAATTTTTAGAAGCTGGAAAAAAGTTTAAAGTAGATAATCTTACATATTTTGAAAAAGGTGAGTTTTTTTCAAAAAAGCAATACTAACGCTAGACTTTGTGTTTTTCAACCGAAAGGAAGTATTTGCTAAGGCTAAAAAGTCGATTTTCGTTATCAGCAGCTCGTCCTCACCCTCAAAGATTCAAAGATTTTATTTCTAAACATCATCATATTAATAAAATTCAGAAGTTTTTCGTGGATTTTGGATACGATTTTAGCTGATTGGAACGAGCAGATTGACGATTTTTGACCGGCTCCCTTTACCGTTGGAAAGCTCGCTTTCATGTCTCTTCCAAGGTAACGCCTAGTCGTTCGTCGGCATTCCTTCAGGACACTACTGACGACTAGTCGGACCATACGCTAAGCCTTCTCGAACAATCGATGATCCATTTTCATTTCAATTTTTTATTTTTTTTTTAGTCAATAGTTTTTTTAAATTGGAAGATCAATTACAAAACGATTAGAATTTCTTGTAAAAAAAAAGTTTATTAGATCGTCTTCACCTTTGCAACAATAATTTCTAATGGGTTGTGGCCTTGGCCGATATTTAGAGGTTGCAGAAAGTAATCGCTTCAATACAGCAAATACTAATGGTTTAAGCACAAAAAAACCCAATACCTACGGTACAGCAAATACTAGTGGTTTAAGCACAAGAAAATCCAACACCTACGGTACAGCAAATACTAATGGTTTAAACACAACAAAACCCAATGCCTACGGTACAGCAAATACTAGTAGCTCAAGCACAACAAAAACTAATGCCTTGAGTACAGCAAAAAGAGATGAGTCAGGTACAGTAATAGGTATTGATTTGGGTACAGCATATTCATGCGTTGCTATATTTCAAAATGGTAAAGTTGAAATTATTCCTAATGAACAAGGAAATCGAACAACAGCATCTTATATTGCATTCAATGATAATCAACGTTTAATTGGTGATCAAGCTAAAAACCAAGCATCTATGAATCCATACAATACAATTTTTGATTCTAAACGACTTATTGGTCGAAAATTTAATGATCCAACTGTTCAAGCTGATATGAAACATTGGCCATTTAAAGTTATTAATGATAATGGAAGACCTAAAATAGAAGTTAAGTATAAAAATGAAACAAAATTGTTTGTACCGGAAGAAATCTCATCAATGGTATTAATCAAAATGAAACAAATGGCAGAAACATATATTGGTAAAACAGTCTCTTCAGCTGTTATTACTGTTCCAGCTTCTTTCAATGATTCTCAGCGTCAATCAACAAAAGATGCTGGTATTATTGCTGGTCTTAATGTCTTACGTCTTATAAATGAATCAACGGCTGCTGCTATTGCTTATGGCTTCAATAAACAAATATCTAATGAGAGAAATATTCTTGTTTTTGATTTGGGTGGTGGAACTTTAAATGTATCAATAGTTACAATTATAAACGGATTATTTGAAGTTAAATCAACAGCTGGTAATGAACATTTAGGAGGTGAAGATTTTGATAATCTAATGGTTAAACATTTTGTTCAGGAATTTAAGCAAAAAAATAATAAAGATTTATCAGAAAATAAACATGCTCTTCGTCGTTTACGCACTGCTTGTGAATATGCTAAAGTAAAGTGATATGAAGAAAAACTTTTTTTATTTCTCTTTCTTTTTTTAGCTTAATTTATCTTCATCATCCAAGGCATCAATTGAACTCGATTCATTACATGAAGGAATTGATTTCTATTCAACAATAACTCGTACTCGTTTTGAAGAACTTAATTCTTATTTATTTTGTTCAATACTCCAACCTGTTAAAAAAGCTTTACATGATGCTAGAATGGATAAATCACATATTGATGAGATAGTTCTTGTCGGTGGTTCAACACGTATACCAAAAATACAAGAACTTTTACAAGATTTCTTTAATGATAAAGAATTAAATAAATCAATTAATCCAGATGAAGCTGTTGCTTATGGTGCTGCTATTCAAGCTGCTATTTTATCTGGTAACAAATCAGAACAACTCAGAGATTTACTCCTATCTGATGTTGTATCTTTTTCACTGGTAATTGACATAATGAAGAATCTTCTTGTAACTTTATTTTCTTTTAAAAGGGTATGGAAACAAATGGTGATGTTATGACAACACTGATTGAACGTAATACGAAAATTCCAGTTAAAAAAACACAAACATTTACAACTCGCTCGGATAATCAGTTTGCTCTCCATATTAACGTTTATGAAGGTGAACATTCAGTAACACGAGATAATCATTTACTTGGAAGTTTTGGATGTTTTCCTATTCCACCAGTACGTCGTGGTCTACCAAAGATTCAAGTTACATTTGATATTGATGAAAATGGAATTTTAAATGTTTCAGCTGTGGACATAACTACTGGAGTAAAGAATAAAATGACAATTACAAATAATAATGGACGTTTATCAAAAAATGAAATTGAACGTATGATTATTGATGCTACAAAATATAAAAAAGAAGATGAACTAGAACGTGATCGTATTAATGCCAAAATATCACTTGAATCATATTGTTATGAAATAAAAACAGCAATAAATGATGAAAGTATAGGATATAGAATCAATGATTATGATAAGAAGAAAATAATTGAGATTATTGAAGAAACATTGACATGGTTGGAAATATCTCAAGTAAGATATATTTTATCTTTATTTATTTTCTATTTGATTTTTTTAGTTTGATGAAAAAGCAAAATTTGAAAACAAATTGAAAGAAATCGAAAAAATTTTTCTATGCAGAGTTTTTGAGACTGAAGTATGAAATTCATGTCTTCGTTAACGTTGCTACCCGAATACAAAATGTCGAAAGTGGCGAAGCTGTGATAGATAATACTTATTCTTAAATAAAAATAAATTATCAGTAAATCGTTCTATCTTATCTATTTAGGTATTCTCGATATATATTTTTTCATTTTAGTTTTTTTGGTTCTAGCAGTCTTATTCTTAATTATTCTATTTTTATTTAATCATTACTTATTTTCTTTTTGATCTTTCTAATCGCCGATTTGAGTGATCAATAAGTTTATTGTAAACATTTATTTAATACTTAAAGTATTCTCAAAATGCTATTATATATCTTAATTAAACAAGAAAAACTAACATTGATTACTCTTAAAAATTAGAAGCTAATAATTCATATTTTTTCTACTGATTCTGTCTTAATCTAACACATCAGCAATATAATCATCACTCTGTTTGATACGTGTAACAAAATCATTCTATGGGAATGAGATGACTATCTTGAAGATAATTTTATGCTTGAACTATCATAACATATTTTAGTCTTGTCCAAAGTTCTCATCAAATGACTTCTTCTTCTATTATTTATTTTGCACAAATTATAAATAAAAAACTATACACGACAAAGAGAATAAGAATAAAAATATTATGGTAATTGTCACGGTCTATTATTCAAATGTCTGCTACATCTGTGGAAAGGTTTAAATTCTTCATGATACACTCAAATAATTATTAAGTTTATCTAGAAATCCAAATTAAGTGCAAATCATATATCCTTAATAATAATTAGTAATGCGTTATTCAACAATGAAATAGTTAATTCAGATGAAAGTAATTCAACACAATATTTATTATTTATTATTCGTAAAGCAACTATATGAGTTGTACATTTATAATGGATAATAAATTTTTTATATGATTTATTAATAACCTCAATTTCATATAGATTATTTATTATTAACTTAATTAATAGATATGTACTAAACGTTATTAGTAATAGATCTAGATTTTTTCAGTATGCTAGATCTTACTTTCAAAGCATGTGATAGAGATAAAACTTATAGAGATATGTAACATTCTAAGTTCAGAACGGACACAATTTTTTTGATGAAATTTGAAATCTATTGATGAATTTCTGATTTTAGTTCACTATTAAATTCTAAAAGTATAATACAGTTAGCACATGATTCTGGAATTAAAGAATATCTATTTTTCCAGATTATTAAAGATACTTTTATTTATGAAAAAGCTATATATTAAACTTCTGGACAAATTGATATATTTTATTCCGAAAAAGTATTTATCTCTTTATCTTTCTCAATTCCTGAATTAATCACTTTTATCAACAATAATTAAGCCTATTTATTTCATTTCAAGAGTGAAAGATGTATCAGACAAATAATAATAAAATTAACTCAGAAACTAAAAAAATAAAGATTTTGAAAGTATTATGCAATACTAGTTCTAAATCATGATTATGTTGAAAGATGAAGAGATAAATACTTTCCGAAATAAAATATAATCGTTTATTGCAGAATTAGATGGTCAATATTTTGATAAAAAAAAATAAAACATTCGCAATAAATCAAGGATTGAGATATTAATTAAATAGAAGATTTAAGGAAAATATCAGCTATAATTTATGTTAAACAAATTTCTATTGACTTAATAATGTTGAATGAAATTTATGTTATATTTTCATATACATATAAATGTGTAAATGATAATATGTAATTATTATATATATATATCTAAAAATCATGATCAAATTAAAAAATTTAAAGTCAAATCAACTGATAATCTAAATATACTTGAATAGAAATTATTTACCATATTTACTCTGACAACACATGAATTTCTTCTTGATTTTATTCACATAAATGCACTTTCATTTACAAACTCTTACAATATGACAAAGAAATTTAATGTTTCAATAGATGTTGTGGGAAAAAACCCACCGTTGCACACACGTACAATAGTATATAAGTAGTTATTTTAAAAATTTTTTCCATTAGCGCTTACAATTTTTGAAGACGTATATTAATGTATGTATAGCTATTTTTTTTCTAACAGTGTTTATAATGGCACGGGTCTACAGCAGAAGCAAAATGTACGAAACATCTGCTATTCTCAAAATTTAATATATAAAAAATTATTTTCAATTTTAAAATATATCTTTTAACTATGTATAGATCGTGGTTTATCAGATAAAGATTGTATGTATGTATGTTTAGTCAAACGATATAAACATTGTTTTATTAAGTGATGCAAAATTGCATTAATTTTATTTTTCAATTTCATACTGCACACAGGTATCCTAGATGCTTGATTGTTTTTTTTGTTATTAGAAAGAGCATAGTCAAAAGTGTGTACAAATGTATTATTTCATTTCATATTTGCTTTTAAAATTCAAACAAAAAAAAAATAAGATGAAAGAGAAACAACGAATGTTTCACTATTTTTGACATTACTTTTTTACATTTCAACTTTTTGAATTAAATTTCTTTTTGGGAAGATGCTAGAAATACTGCTCTAGAGGACAATATATGAGTGATAGAGCGTCATTTTCTTAGGAGAGATTAAAAAAAAGTTTCGAAACGATGATGAATTAATTAAAATAAAGTAATTGAGAATTTTTATAATTATTATAATTGACTGAGAGACATTTTTACGGTATTATTAATACTATTTTCTTGATTTGACAATAAAGAGAAGTTTTACAAATAAAGTACCGAATAGAATAATTGAAATAAACATCAATTCTTTGGAGCTTTCCTATAAACAGCACAGTCGTTTCAGTTACCAGTGAAGAGTTATTTGAAAAAAGAAATTTTTTATGTAATACACTCAACAAAAAGTCTTCTCAAGCCTAATGAGTCAACTGTCTATTTTTACTGTATAAACTAATCATACCGATAATCGTTAGTTTATAAAATGAAGTTAAAGTAACACATATATTCATAGCGACCATTTTGAAACTGGAAATATTGTAGGTGCGACATGAGAAATTTATCACAGAGAGAAATAGGATATTTTTAATGTTCGATCATTCAATGTTTGTTTTGAACTATAATCTTGAGATATATAGCTACTGAATATATCCATTTTCTCATTATCCTTTGCAAAATTAAATGATCTTATATCTTGATTTTGTATAGAGGGATGGGATTATATTTTTGTACCATGTCGTTTGACATAAATTACAATGTAAATATGTATCTTTCCTACTTTTAGATAATAACTATTTTTCCTTATTTAAGTATTCATTAATTGATATATTATCAAATAAAATGTCCACGAAAGCATCAGGTGAGCAACAAGATGACAACTTGGTTATTTGTACCACAAATAAAATCGATATTGATATAAAACTTCTTCGGAATCTTATTAATATCTTCTAGAAAACGTGTAGTGATCTTTTGACAGACGTTTCCTACATAGATTGTTATCATTCAGAGATGGGACCAGTCTGGGAACTAGTTTCAGATAGACCAATACAATTTGACTCAATTATTTTATTGATTCGCATCTGCTCTCTTATTTTTATACATATTGTCCTAGGCGCATTAGTTTTCTTTTCTGAACCAAAGGATCTTACATTCAAAAGATGTATGCATGTATGTCTCCTTCTGCCAGTCAGGTAATTTTCATAAAGTGGATTCAAGGAGCGAAAGGCAAGACTTTGGAAATGTGTACTCAGCTTGTATTCCAAAAATATTTTAGAGTAGATAGAGTCTCAGCTTTTCTTCTTTGGAATGTTCTATATCTACAATTTCGCGAACATTTGACTTGCTATTTACAAAGTCACATTGTTCTTTTTGAAAAGGAAACCTAGATAAGAATGGAGCAGATCAGTTTGTTACTGATCAATCGAATCGTGAGTGACATAGGTGAAATGTTACCAAAGACATTGTATACACAAACACGAAATGAACGAAGATATAAGAATCTATTGTATCCATATCAGTAAGGCGCAAGGTTTTTAATTAGTTGCAAACTCCTTCAAAAGAATCGAAGGAAATTTTTTTAATTTTCACTGTGAATAAATTTTGGTTAACTAAAGAGAAAACTGTGCTAGCTCTTAGCCTAATTAATATACTAAGAAAACTTGAATTCTTTTTTTTATAGAGATTTTTCGATGACCTTAAATTCGAGATTTTTAATAAAATTTAACAACAGAATAATCCAAGTCTCTTAGAAATGTAACATTTAATAAGTACTGTTAAAGTTGAATTAAAACAACGAAAAGAACATATATATAGTGTTTCTTATGACTTACTTAGATGTTATGAATGACATAAATTATAAAAGCTATTCTTTCATTTTAGCTGGTTCTCTTTGTTATGAATGTTCATCCAACGTGGCTGATTATTGGTGTACCGATTGTGAATGCGATTTGTGCGAAGAATGTTCTACCAAACTACACCAGGGACGTAAACTTTCTCAACATCAACGGATGCCCATTGAAAAAAAATTGAAGTCAGATGAGGATCATCCTGATGAACCTCATTCTAAAAAGCATAAAAATGATGCTGTATTCAACATAACTAATGATGTAAGTATTGAATTAGAGTTATCAGGACATTATAAAACTAAATTATACTGTACAATTAGTTAAAGGAACTGTTTGTGAAGGCACAAGAATGTTTGAAGGATAAAGTGGACAAAACGAATGGCTTAATGGATGACAATGAGAATGTAGATATACAGAAGATTGTAAAAATTTTCAAAACGTTACGAGAAATGATTGATAAGTATGAAGAAACTCTGAAAGTTCAGATTCTTACCATCGAACAAAAGAATAAACCATCAACCGAAGAATATTTAAAAATAATCGAAAGCAAACAACAGGCACTATCAAGTGAAATTAGACAATTCGAACAACTAGTTTCTACCAAAAATGACGTCCAATTATTACAAGATAATACCAGACTAACATCTTTCTTACAACAATATATAAACGAACTGTCCACACTGAAATCACCAGTGAAAATCAGCTGTTGTATTGATAATATTGATCAGTTAGAAAGTGAAATCAAAGATGTTCTCAATCGAATATGTGTTATAGGTAATTGTTTCATAGATTTTTGCTTTCCTTCTAGCTGAATTGTTTTCGTTTCATATTAGAGGAAATTTTTAAAATTTTTAAAAAATTGCCGAATCAAATCGAAAATACATGTTATTCTTACTGCTGAAGTATTGCATAGATTTCAAGCTCGAATCTTCATTAAAGATAGCTTTTCTAAAATAATCATTTATTTTATTTCTTAATCAATCGAATTTATTGTGATATAATTAAGTAGATTTTTTTAGATTGTGTTCGTTCTTCTGAAAACAAAAAATATTTTAAGATATCGAGAAATAAACGAAACATGAGATTAAGGATGGGAACGGAAAGAAACGCATTCGCTACATAGATTTTTTGAAAATGATCAAAATTCTAATATTTATTTTGAGAGACATATTAGAATTAAAACCAACAATTGGCAACATAAATATTCTTACACATATAATTATCTTAATCATTAGAATATTTGATAATTGCATTCTGCACATTTAGCATTTTCATATCTCATCTAATGAAATAAGATACTTTTTAGAATTGATATTTATCTATTTATGTGAAGTTTATTCGATCATTGTCTTTAAATACGACAGAATGAAATGAGTTGCTATCGTAATGTTTTATTGAAGTACTCATACTGAGAAATCTCACTTATCATTGTATTTACTTCTTATAAGGAGAGTTTCGAAAAAATTTTATAGCAGGTCTTCAAATTGAGGGTTCTTCTCGCTCTGCTTGAATTATACCCACTAGAATACCTTCAAAGTATACAGAAAATGATAATTATTCTACCTATTTTATTGTATTTATATTGCATATTTGTAAATTCATGTTTAGAATTTGCCGCTCCGGGCACTTATGGACAGTTGCATTGTGAAGGTCGTCCTTGTGTCAAATGCGGCAAATGCCGTGACTGGTACTATGAGGGTGATCTAGAAACATGGCGATGGATAGTAAATGTGAAAAATTGGGATGAAGCCGAACGGAAGCAATGGGACAATGATAACTATGCGAAACGTTTCAAGCGTCGTAATGACTCCACATGTTGTGGTCGGTTTGGTTATTATTATGATCGTTATAATCGTAGTAAATATTATGGTGGTCATATACAAATTACTGAGGTTATCGATATAGATCGTTATTTTCGTGGTCTTCCTGAAATTGTTTATTCTTTTTCTTATGGTCCTTATTGTCAGTGTTCAGACAATGCTAAAGAAAAATGAATTTTTGCAAAATTATGAAAATTTTTAAGGCAATTTTGTTGTGTTGCTTTTTTTTTACACAATAAAAAGGGCATAATTATGATCACATAACACTTTCCAATGGTGTCCAACATGGGTCGGGTTGGGTCATTCATCAGAGTACATTTATGCGCAAAAGTCATTTTGAATATTTATTTTGTGTTTGGGAGTTCGATTACAGTATACAAAAAAGCTTAGCTATACAAGGACTTATGCATCATTATACTTTTTTCCTATATTCTGCTTTCTCTTCATTGATAAAAGACAATAACGTATAGCAACTACACTGTCTGTTATTAATGATACAGAGGTCCCAACAAGAAGATAATAAAGAACAAAAATAAATTTTATTAGATAATCTCGCTGTTCTAACTGCTTAATGTTGACGAAGAAAAGGTCAATAACATTCCCTTTATTTTCAACAACGAAATGAGAGGAACAAAGAGAAAGAATTGAAAAATTCAATTTTTAAGAGAAAAATCTTCAAACTAATGAGTATTTAGATTCTTAAAAATCAAGTATTTTTGTATTAACTGACAGAAGTCTGTTATTCTCGGGTCGGATCATCGAAAACTTGACCCATGTTGGATACTGTTTCCCAATCAAGCTTGAAAGCTTAAGAAACGCATGTAGACGCAACATCATTGATGCGACATGGCATGCGTGTGAACTTGCCAGAGACCAAACTATATTCACGAGTTCACGCATGAAAATTTCCGCAGGTACACACTTAATATTTTCACTACAGGCATGCAGAAATATACAAAAAATTTTTTTCTAGAGATACGCTTCCAACATACATACTTTGTTGTATAAGACGAACTTTTTCATCATTTGATCATTGCATTACATTAGAAATACGATGAAAATTGAAAAATATAATGATCATTCGTTAGCTTTCGAAAATGTGTATACATGAATAGTAATAATTATCAAGAATTTGAAAAGACGGACAAGCTTTTTGAGCTAATATATGTGGTTATAGAAGAGCAATTTCATTTTTACGAGAAATAGATAAATATATGTCAATGAAAAACCTATTCACTATTAATTTTCATAAATAAAACCTTTTTTGTATTGATATGCAGAAATTGGAGAAAATCTGACCATCTTGCAAGTATACACAGCTGTTACTTTGGCATTTCTACCGCTAATCATGTTTTTTACATAAACATGGAATATCGCGCATGCAATTAAACAAAAGAAAGGATATTTTGAACATGAATACATGTTTCAAAAAACTTCTTGCAAATACACACGTTTTTTAAACGTCCACATTTGATTGGAATGTTTGGTAATTTATTGTGAAAGATGAAATAAATGCGTTTTAAAAGATCAGTTAACTTTTGAAAATTTTCTCGAATATCATAGCAAGTCAAACTGAAAATTATAATAATAGAATTATGAGATATTATGTATACTTTTAGCTGTGTAATAGTGATTGAATCTTATTGACAATATAACATATGAACAAATTCATTTGAGCTTTTTCTAGTGTCCTTTCAATTGACTTTTGGCTAAAAATTGTAGTTGAAGAATTATTCTCATAATAGATATTTCTAAAGAATGTATTCTATATATTGATGATGGCGTATAATGAAAGGAAGAAAAGAAAGTTTTCCCACAACACCAATAATATTCTCTTTTCCCTCGTTCTGTTTCCTATCATCATAGAATAGCAACGATATGAATGACTCATTTTATGACAATCAATATAGATCATTCCCTTTACATGAAAATCTCCCATTTTACAGTACTATTCATATAAATACTCGAATAAATTTCAATTATTTGTATCAACAACCAACATTATCTTCAATTACAAAACAATTTATTTTAATATCAAATTCAACTTCAAAAATAAAAAGTATGAGTAATAATAATTCTTTTTTGTTTTTATATTAAAATATTTATTTTCATTGTTTAATTTTTTTCTATTAGAAATGAAACTTTCAATTGTTTTTTCATTATTTATGGTATTAGTAATGATTAGTACGTATGTTATGAGTGCTGTTATTCCTGAATCAGATGAATTAACAATAGTTGATCCTGAATCTCTATCTCTTAATAGTAATTTATTTCTTTTATTGTTACATTTTTAGAATAAAATAAATTTGAATTATATTAATATTTAGATGAAAATCAAAATGATGGATTAATCCGTCATCGTCGTTCTTGTGATTGTTGGACAACAACTGGTCGATGTATGTCTTATGGTAGTTATCAATGTTATTTTTCTGGTCGACCAAGTATTGTTCAATGTGTTGGTGGAAATCGTTGGATAAAAATTAGTACTTGTCCATCATCATGTAGATCATGGGGAAATGATCAACCTTATTGTAGTTAAACTATTAGAGAAGATTTTTCTAACTAATCATTAATTATTTCCTCTATCTTTTTTACATATATTTTCATGTATCAATTTAAAAGGATTATTTCTGTTTGTTTCCGTGTGTTGATATTTAAACCAGAAATAAAACGAATCAAAATGAATATTTTATGAGAAGAAAATTCTTATCAGCAACAAAAGTAAACGAGTGTGAGTATAAGATAAATAACTGAAGAATAGAAGCATTTTTTGCAAATTTACAGTTTTCATCATTAAAATAGAAGACCAAGATACACTTTTGTAAGTCTTAACTGAATCTTGTTAAAACAAAATGACCTTAGCTATAAAAAAATTCAAAAGATAGCCTTGAATGATATAACATCTAAGTTGTCTTTCGAGTCAAAGTAGTAGCATAGCCACAGACGGGCTGAGATTGGCTGAGCCAATCCCAAAATGCTTGTTAAGTGTTTCAAGAAAACTTACGATATAAAATATAAAAGATGCCACGTCATATTGTTTCTCAAATATAAGTCTTCGATTAATTTTTTTAGCGATTATTTATTGTTAGACAGTTGTTCCTCATGCTCTTTTCCCATTTGTTCTCTATGTTCTCTTTCCATATAATACTAGCCATTTTGTTACATCCATTATGTCTTCTCTCTTCGTATAATGTCATATACTAGGCTATTTAATAGTAGTTCGTATATCTCTATTTGCTTTCTTTTTATACGTTGTGTTCTTCTAATGTTTTGAGTTTATGGGGAATTTGATTTTGCGTCGAATTCAAACATAACGGTATCTTTAACCAATATCAGCGAAGGTACACAATATTTATGATGGTGATAGTCTAATCCATATAGTAATAAGATCTATATAATAATTTTACTGTCTAAGTGGCATAGTACTGTATATCATTTAAACGCTTCATCCGTTGGCTGCGATGTTTTTGAAAACTTGAATAGTTGAATCGTTGAAAACTTTAAGTATTCAATAATTGAATAGTAGAGTACTTGAATATTTGAATACTTGAATACTTAAGTACTTGAGACCTTGAATAGTTGAAAACTTTAAGTATTCAACAATTGAATACTTGAATTCAGTTTTCAAGTTTGGCACTACTGACAATACAATGAATACATCTCTCTTGAAAATTCATCTTTTCTATGACAGTATATTCTAATTCACTGATTCACATTCTATCACAATACTTACAATTAATATAGACGAAAATCATGCATATCAGAGCCTTTTATTCGTTGCTTCGTTACATTGCATAGCAATTACAATAAGCTTTGAAGCAAACACAAAAGAACAAAAAATCTCAGTTGAAATACTTTTATTTCGTTGAAAACAAGTATTTGTTTGTCATGGTTAACGAAGGATGACCAAAATATGATTATTATTGTTTAAAGAGTATGATGTTGTCAACTTGACCTTGGTGAAATTAGCGACAGATTCGACTTTTTTCAGCAAACATACGCACATTAACTTGTGTCGAAGCAGTTCATTAGCGTGTCTTATACAATTCGACAAGCTCTATCCACTCGGGCAATTAGATTTTCCATAGTTCAAAGTATGACTCAGAAAACTCAACATACTGTATTTTTTTAATGAAATTCAAAGAGCATATCTGAGTCAAAGCTGCCTAATTTCACAGTGTCAATTCTGAAAATACTTGTGTCTGATGCAACTCGATGAGCTCTATCCAATGGTATATTCAGATTTTCAATAGCTTACTCAGATCGTCAGTAGCTCGGAATATGGTTTTCAGATTTTCTCGGGAGCCATCTATCAGCCCAAAAAACTACACTGTGAGCTATTGAAAATCTGAATATACCACTGGATAGAGCTCATCGAATTATATCAGACACAAGTGTTTTCAGAATTGACACTGTGAAATTAGGCAGCTTTGACTCAGATATGCTCTTTGAATTTCATTAAAAAAATACAGTATGTTGAGTTTTCTGAGTCATACTTTGAACTATGGAAAATCTAATTGCCCGAGTGGATAGAGCTTGTCGAATTGTATAAGACACGCTAATGAACTGCTTCGACACAAGTTAATGTGCGAATATTTGCTGAAAAAAGGTCGAATCTGCCGCTAACTTTAACTACGTGTCAACTTGTTCAATTCATGATGTATGTGGTAGTATAAAAAAACTTCCAGCCTTCAATTCTGTGACTCACATTTTGATTATAGCAGAACAAAAAAAAACTCGTTAAGGCATCGTTCTCTGCCAAAGAAAAAGAAAAAGAATCATTTTTAGACGAACTGTTTCTTTTTTCTTTGTCAACAAAAGCTCTACTTGGCCGTTTGCTTTTCATCGTTCATTTTTTATTCATGCATCTTTCTTGTTTTTCATAACAACATCTTCAATAGTCAAAGAAAGAAAATCAGCGCCCAACAATAATAAAAAAATATATATAAAATCAGAAAAAGAGAGAGAGAGCAAGAAAGAAAAATTTAGAAAGTAAGTGGATGCCCTAGAAAAGATGATAGTTTAAATCATAGTTTCACTAATATTTTTCGATCATTTCAAATTGAAAAACATTGTTCATATGAAAACTATGAGCAAGCAAAAATCAATAAGAACAAATCAACCTAGTGAGACTGAAAAAGCAGAGAAAGCATCTACTATTCCAAAGCGTGCAACTGTGCGTCGACGGATCGATATTAAAATAATACAAAAAGTCCGTCTTGTTTGGTTGGATAATAACATTGATGAAGAAAATAATGAAGATTCCCGCAATGAAGTGACTCGACTACGTCGTGTTGTCAACACTATCAATACATTTACAGATAGCAATCAATGTATTCAATTTCTTCAAGATAATAATACTGAAAAGATTTGTATGATTATATCAGGTTCACTTGGTAAACATACTGTGCCTCGTATTCATGATATGTCCCAAGTGGATTCTATTTTTATTTTTTGTGGTAATAAAGAATATCACGAACAATGGGCCAAAGAATGGTCTAAAATAAAGGGTGTATTTACAGAAATCTCACCCATTTGTGATGCACTCAAGGTGACAGTTCAACAATGTGAGCAAAACTCCATTTCCATGAGTGTCATAGCGACCACTGGCAACGCACTTCATGAAAAGTTGGATCAATTAGATCCAACATTTATGTACACACAGATTTTTAAAGAAATTTTATCATCTATCAAATTTGATGAAGATCATATCAAACAATTCATTGACTATTGTCGTGAACAATTTGCCAAAGATGAAGATAAAATGACAATCGTTGATGAATTGGAAACAAAATACTATCATGAAACACCAATATGGTGGTATACATGTGGATCATTTGTATTTCCCATGCTCAATCGTGCCCTTCGAAAAATGGATGGTGATATTATGATTCAAATGGGCTTTTTCATTAATGATTTACATCACCAAATCGATCAATTACATCAAGAACAATTTCGCAATCATCACAATAGTACAACATTTATCGTTTATCGTGGTCAAGGGTTATCCAAGGTAGATTTTGACCAGATGAAGAATAGTAAGGGTGGTCTTCTATGTTTCAACAATTTCTTATCCACTAGTAAAGATCGAGATGTATCCCGAATGTTTGCGGACAGCAATCAGACCAACACCGACTTGGTAGGAATTTTGTTTATTATGATTATCGATCCCTCAATAACATCGACACCTTTTGCCTCCATCAGGGATGTCAGCCATTTTAAAGAAGAAGACGAAGTTCTTTTCTCTATGCAGACCGTATTTCGTATTGATGATGTCCAACCAATTGACGATAATACTCGACTTTTTCAAGTGACTTTGCCGCTGACTAGTGATAATGACAAAGATCTTCGTGTACTTACTGAATGCATACGCGAAGAGACCGAAGGATCAACAGGTTGGCACCGCCTGGGCGTTCTATTACGTAAAATAGGTCAACCCAAGAAAGCTCAAGAGATTTATGAAGTTCTTTTACAACGAACGACTGATAAAAGAGAGCGAGGAAATATTTACAAGGAACTTTTACGTATCAAATATCAGCTAGGAGAATATCAAGAAGCAATTGCATTCTACGAAAAATCACTTAAAATCTACAAAAAAAGTGTTTTCCAAAATCATCGTAATTTCGCTCAGCTCTACAACTACATCGGTTTAGTGTATCACAACATGGGTGACACTTCAAAAGCACTTTCGTATTACGAAAAAGCCCTTGAAATTCAGCAACAATCACTTCCTTTGCATCAACCTCATTTGACTACATGTTACAACAGCATCGGTTCAGTGTATTCCACCATGGCTTATTACTCAAAAGCACTTTCCTATTACGAAAGGTCCCTTAAAATTAACCAACAATCATTTCCTTCCAACCATCCTGATTTGGCTACGTCTTATAACAACATCAGTTTAGTATATGGCAGTATGGGAGACTACTTCAAAGCACTTTTGTATAGTAAGGAAGCCCTTGAAATTAAACAACGATCACTTCCTTCGAATCATTCTCATTTGGCTACGTCTTACAACAACATCGGTTCATTGTATTCCACCAAGCGTCACTACTCAAAAGCACTTTCATATTACGAAAAAGCCCTTGAAATTCGACAGCAATCACTTCCTTCGAATCATCCTGATTTGGCTGCCACCTACAGCAACATCGGTAATGTGTATAATAAAATGGATGCCTACTCAAAAGCACTTTCGTATTACGAAAAAGCCCTTGAAATTCAAGAACAATTTCTTCCTTCGAATCATCCTGATTTGGCTTCGACATACAACAATATTGGTTTACTATATGACAGCATGGGTGACTACTCAAAAGCACTTTCGTATAATGAAAAAGCCCTTGAAATTCAACAACAATCTCTTCCTTCGAATCATCCTCATTTGGCTACGTCATACAACAACATCGGTGTAGTGTATTGCACCATGAGTCGCTCCTCAAAAGCACTTCCGTATTACGAAAAAGCTCTTGAAATTAGACAACAATCACTTCCTTCGAATCATCCTGATTTGGCTATGACATACAACAATATTGGTTCAGTTTATTTCACCATGGCTGATTGCTCAAAAGCACTTTCCTATTATGAAAAAGCGCTGGAAATTAGACAACAATCACTTCTTTCGAATACTCTTGATTAGGCCAAATCCTATATTTTACTTGGTTCACTGTATTGCAACATGGGAGACTACTTACTTAGGTTTGACCAAAAGTTCGTGCACTGCTATTGGCAGTTTCTTAGACCAATTAACATTGGACTTATTTTTTTCATAAATAAATAGTGGAAGGTCTTTCCTATAATGATATGTATAACAGCTCGTTTTTGAAGTTGGTCACAACATTTTTTTCAGATAAAATATAATTCGACCGAAAAAAAATGGATAATGAATATAATCGATACTATATAAGAATTCGAACTATTTTGGAAATAGCTCCAAAGACAATCCACGAGGAACTAGCAACAGCTTTAGGACCTGATGCTCCAGCATATCGAACAGTTGCAAAGTGGGCCGAACGTTTCCGTGAAGGAAGAGAAGATGTCAATGATGATCCGCGATCCGGTCGTCCAGTTTCCAAACATACAGATGAAAATATTGAACTGGTACGACAGATTATTAGCAATGATCCACATTCAACTTATGATGATATTATAGCTGAGACATTTCTCTCTCAAGGTACAATCGAACGAATTATCCACGATCATCTCAAGATGAGAAAAATTACATCACGTTGGATCCCCCATCAACTAACTGCTGAACAAAAGGAAGAGCGAGTTAAGCTTTGTCGTGAAAATCTGGCCAAATTTCGTGCTGGTTCTTGGCGATTATGTGACATTATTACAGGCGATGAGACATGGATTTACCACAGACAAATTGGTCGCAAGTCAACAAATACTAGCTGGATTGCCGAAGGTCAATCACCAGCAACTATAGTTCGTCGAGGCAGATTTGAACCAAAAAATTTATTCTGTATATTCTTTAAATCAAATAGTCCTGTTCTTGTACATGCTGTTGATAAAGGCGAGACTATTGATCATACTTATTATATTGAAAATTTTCTCAAGCCCATTGTTAAGGAAATATGGAAACAAAGAAGGTCAAATGGTACAAAAGGTATAAAACTGCTTTATGATAATGCTGGACCCCATCGCCATTCAGATGTTATTAACTATTTAACAGAAGAAGGTATCAATATAATGCCGCATCCACCATATTCACCTGACCTTTCACCATGTGATTATTGGTTAAACGATTGTATCAAGAACCGTTTAACTGATCAACCAGATGAAAAATCTATGGCTCGCGCGGTTTCCAAGATAGTAAAAAAAATTTCAGAAGAAGAGTTTAAAAAAACCTTTGACAAATTGTTGGAAAGAATGGAACTTTGTATAAATAATCATGGTGACTACTTTGAACATTTAATGAAATAAAATTAGAACTTTCTCTTTATCTTCATATTTTTTTCTATTGATGCACGAACTTTTGGTCAGACCTAAGTAAAAGCGCTGTTGTATTATGAAAAAGCTGTTAAAATTAAAGAACAATCAGTTCCTTCGAATCATTCTGATTTGGCTTCGGCCTATTACGACATCGGTCTGGTGTATTCCACTATGGCTGATTACTCAATAGCACTTTAATATTACGAAAAAGCCCTTGAACTTAAACAGCAAGCACGTCCTTTGAATCATCTTGATTTGGCTAAATCCTATACTTCACTGGGTTTGGTATATTACAACACGGGAGACTACTTAAAAGCAGTTGCGTATTAAGAAAAAGACCTTGAAATTCAAAAACAATCACTTCTTTCGAATCAAGCTTACTTGGCTTCGACATACAACAACATCGGTTTAGTGTTTTCGGTCATGGGTTACTTATTAAATGCGCTTCGATATTTAGAAGAAGCTCTTATAATGAAACAACAATCACTTCCTTCAAATGATCCTTATTTGGCTACGTCATACAACAATATCGGTTCAGTGTACTCCAGCAAGGGTGACTACTCAATAGCACTTTCATATTATAAACGTGCAGTGAAGGGTGCACAACGTTCTTTGCCATTAAATTATTCTGATCATAAAATGTATAGAAATAACGTGAATTTAGTAAAAGAGAAGCTGTAATGTGATCGTATTTGTTTGTTTTTTGGAAAAAAAAATAAATTATTTTCAAGAAAATGTTTTATGTTTCTGATACGAATGCACTTACCGAAAAATTCTGTTCTCATTGAGAACACGAATAGGATCCTTTCCATCGTTAAAGTAATGGAATACATATCAAGTGGCCTGTATCGCATGACAAAGATCTTCGCGACAGTTATCATGTTTCAATAAAAGCAGAATTTTTCTGTTGGATTAAAAAGAAAATAGCCATGCAACAGGCTAATTAAACAAAAATAGCTTATTTATCAATATAATCAATTATTTTTTTCTGTTCGAATATGAGGATAATTGATCACATTGATAAATAAAGAAGAATGTAAGAAGTACAAATCTCATCCATTATCAAATGAATAATTTTTATAGATGTTAAATGAATGTGGAAGAGAATCAGTCACTGAACATCTATAGAAATGATTCATTGAGTTCATATTTCTCATACTCAACGGTTAATTCTATGTGTATATCTTAATTTTTTGGCGTTGATTGAACAAATCATAAAATGATGAAGAAAAATAGAAAAATTCGATGAGTTTATATAGTGTTAGTAGTCTTGTTTGAGCTTAATTAGAAGAGAATAAAACGAGACATATATGTATTTTTTTATTTTGTTTATTTGCAATAATTGGCGACCTCATTGGTGCTAACAGTCCATAAATATAGAAGAATAGTAAGATGCATTAATAAAGGAAAGATAAGAGAGAGGATAAAGAACATAGAATGAGACAAATAAATTGAGTAAAATATATACACTAATTCATATTATGACAAGAAACTATAAACATTATAAAATCTCTTTCAGCAATTGATGCTGAGTATAAATGAGTTTCCTCATTAAATGTTATTTAGACTTTTCCTTAAAATATCTTTTTCATTGCAACGACTGATACTAAGTTCTGTTCAGGATAAGAAACATGTGAAGATTTTTGAAAATTGATGATTATAACAGAAAGAATGCATTTATCGACATTTTTTTCTTTGAATTTTTTTATATTTCAAAAATAAAAATATGATTTATTTACAATTCCATGAGTTTGTGACAAAGCATTTTAGATGATCATGCGGTCACAAAGTTAATATCAGAAGTGATCATTTATGTCTACCTTATGTGTGAAAAACATACGTGTTGCTGTTATGCTATTCATGATGAAAATTATTTCATATTAGGAAAATTAATGTAACAATAATATGAATATGCCCTTTGTATATACGTGCAGGTAATATGGTTTGAATACTTTTAATAATTTGAAGAATTCTGACATTTTCATGTACATTATCAAATAAGAAAAGAAGTAGAGAAAATCAACAAATTTATTTTAGGTTGATTACTGATTAAAGACATTCAAAAAAATTTGAGATAGAGGACACATCAGCTAATTTACTGTACTGTTCATAGCCTATTAGTACATTTATAGATTCATACTCCTGTCACAAGATGAATATTTAAATACACATCATCAAGTCAGATAATCTTCAACTTTATACAAAGAAACAAAAGTTAAGTAAAAAAGATATTGATGAGTTCATGGGAAATTTGATTTTGCATTATATGCATGTTTTCTCTCTTTCAGTCGATATTCTGGAATTATCACTAGCATTCGATGGATACACTTCCTAATGATGTATAATCCACTATTCTTGAAAGTGAAGATAAGGGCAAAAAAAGAGGTGCAAACATTTGTGTCGCTTTTGTATATGTAAACTATGCTTAACAAAATTTATTTAGAGCTCAAAGATACTGATTTGGTTTCCCATTATAGCCATTGCGTCTATAAAAGTTTTCCGCTAGGTAACTATGAAATTAATTAAGTTTTTGAGAAAATGGAAATCATCAAGTCATTTACCGACACAATCTATTTCTAAAATGTTATGAGAAAGCCAAAATCAGAGATCTAGTCGTTGTTTTGTTGCAATCTGAGAATATGTAGTATGGAATTATTGTTGCTTTCTGCGGACGATTTTAAATTATGCACAGGATTAAATATCTAATATCTTGACCAAAAACCAGATACCAGCGGTCAGATGTTTAGTGAAAACTACTCATCATTTGAAATTTGCCACGACCTCCTGAAGTTGCGGAAGAATTTTCAGACGACTTTGCCTCTAAGACTTTTGTAACTTTCGCAAAATGGTTGAAATAAAAGTCTTTTTTTTATATATTTTTATATTAGATGCTTTGCTTATTCTAATAGAAAAGAGTAGTCTCCATGTGATTTCATTCTAGCGTTAAATTAAAAACAAAGTTAATACAAAACTTTTGCACCATTCGTCAATATTGCGTCGTTTGAATTTATATCCAAATCGAATAAATTAAAGAGAATTTAACAAAATATTCTGTTTGATCGATTATTCATTGACAAATTTTTCTTTATGTTTAATCTTTAAAATTCAAAATAACGATAGTAGGAGAACCATGCTAGACTATTACGATCATTCACAGTCGTAAATAGTTGAATGAAAGCACACTTGAATCTTTATTAATGGTCTATTATATTACTAAAGAACGGTCGTAACAAAATGCAAATTTCGACGACCTTCACCTATATAGAACGATTATGCATGCTGTTTTTTTGCGATTATTAACAATTATTCACAAAATCTTTAATTATAGTTCTTTAAAAGCATAGCTTCACTAATAGAAAAGGAACAGAGAAATCTAAATAAATATTTTTCAACATTACTTTTTCGAAAATAGAAAATTACTAATTTTACTCTCACTCTTTCTTTTTTGTGTTTCAGCTACGATCAATATTGATTTTTACTCTTTCATATACTAAAACGATATTTCTTAAACAGTTTTCTAATAATAACAAATAAGAAAGAAGGTATAATCGTCGAAATTAAGACTTAGAATCAACTTGGTAAGTATGGATTGTTTAAGAAAAAATTGAAAAAATGAAGAGAAGATTTTTCTTTGAAAAAAAAATTTTGAACACTCCTAGGCAGAATCAAACTCGAGTCAAATTAGGTCGGATTAGCTATCTGAACATTCTACACATAAATCAATGAATATTAACTCGAATTGTGAACCAAAGTATCTCCAAATTCTAACTAAAGATCTCATCAAATACAGTAAATGATATTCTACTGCATTGCCTTTCCCAAAAAAAAAATATTTTCCGCAATTATTTAAATCTAAAATCTTTTAAAAATTGATATAAAATGCTTATCTTTCTATTAAGATTTAATTGAAAATGATCAATCATATTTTATTGAATATTATCATTGATTTTATCATTGTATTTCAAATCAATGGAAATCCATTATCAAAAGTCTGTATAATATTTTACATATTCATATTTCAATAACTAGACAATGCTGTTTTTTCTGTATGATTTCTTTTAAGAATGTGCAATTTCAGCAAAAACTCAATCAGAAAGGTAAGTTTCACGTAATCTCGATTTCAAGCAATTAATTCATTTTCCTAACGCTCGGATAATGTTCTTATTTTGTAACACAAAGAATGTTTTGAATAGAAATGTATAAATTGAAGAACTTTATCACAATATTTTAGAGATGTATACATTGCTTTCATTCCTGAATTGTAGAAATATTCGTAGCGAAAAGGCATGCTGATTAAGAAATGATCATGATAATAGTGCGCTACTGTGATATTATTAGAGAAATAAAGTCTGAGTTTAAATTTATCACATTAATCTCGAGCAGACAACCATTAGCTTTATTATTTTGTTATATATCATCAAAAGTAATATCAGAATTCGAGAAGAGCAACTTTCTCAATAGTGAAAATCATCTGTAAAACATGAAATAATATTATAAGAAGTTCATTCATCTTGTATTAATTTATTAAATAGCTGATTTATTTGCAATGAATACGACATTATCATCATTATTGACAATAAATAGTGAAACATATACTCGTTTTGATGGTATAGCAAATGAAAGTTATTATTATGAAGCATTCATATTAACTGTTCCATCAGATGGTGAATATATAATTACATGTGATAGTTTAATTGATACATATGGATATTTATATTTGGAAAATTTTAATCCAATTGCAACAGATTTGAATTTAATTACGTCTGATGATGATAGTGGTGGAAATAGACAATTTCAATTTACAGTATCACTTCAATCTAATAAAAACTACATATTAGTTGCTACAACATATAGTCCATCAGTTACTGGTACATATACATTAATCGTATCTGGATCATTTGCAGCTAATCTTGTTCCAATGAATATAGCTTCATCAACATCAGTAATAACACCAACCTGTAAGTTAATTTTTATGATCATCTGAAAATTTTTTAAGAATACCTTTTATAATCATTCAATAGATGTAAAATTGAATAGTCATGTTTCATTATTCAATTTTCATTCATTTAATATAATATTGAATCTGAATGTAAAAAATTTAAAGATGTCATTCATAAAAAATGAGAATTGCTTTTTTTTCTTGTTTTGAAATGTGAAATTGATTCAGCCTTCCAACGTTTATGTTTTAACACATGACAATCAAAAGTCTTGTAAAGAGAGATCAATCGAGCGGATTTGAGTTTTGATATATCAGAGCAAAAACCAATGAAGAGAATATCTCACAGATTTTTAACAATGAATGAAATATTTCGAGTTATTAATGACTCCAAATTACTGTTAAGGTTACTCTCCTTCCTAATATTGCTCATATACCCTGAAAATATTTTTGATTTTGTTTTTGTATTTTAATGTTAGATCCATTCTTTTAAAAACATTAATAATAAATATAATTCATTTAAATAGCGAGTTCAACAGGTTCCAATGAAGTTATGTCAATATATCCTAGTGCATTGACTAGAAGTAGTTCTACATTCACTCGATACGGAGGTGCTGGTATGTATTATTATGAAGCAATAATGATAACTGTGTCTCAAAATGGTTTATATAAATGTCGAAGTAATAGCATTATTGATAGTTATGGATATTTATATTTAAATAATTTTGATCCATTGAGTACATCGACAAATTTACTTGGTAGAGATGATGATAGTGGCAATTCTTCCCAATTTTTAATAGCTTATGAATTACAATCTATTAATAGATATATTTTAATATATACTACATTTTTTCAAAATACAACGGGATCTTTTTCAATAATTGCATCAGGTCCAGAAAGAGTTACATTTAATTCTTTGAATGGTGTGTCAACAACATCAACAATATCAACAAGTGAATGGACATCTACAATGCCGCCTATAATTTGTAAGTAAAAATCATGAAATAAAAACTAGCAT
The DNA here is from genome assembly GCA_022393335.1 of Macrotrachela quadricornifera. Lineage (NCBI taxonomy): Eukaryota > Metazoa > Rotifera > Eurotatoria > Philodinida > Philodinidae > Macrotrachela > Macrotrachela quadricornifera. Next base: position 1,635,659 of record JAJEKB010021311.1, read on the forward strand.
AATTTCGTTTTCTCTTTAAAACTTCTTTTTTTTTTTTGAATTAATAAATAAATTGTTAAATAGAAAATAAAATATAAAGAAAGAATATTTATAATTTTAGCATCAGCTTCAAGAACATTCAATATTATTATTATTTATCGTTTTACTTATATTATAATTGGTCAAGTGCTTTATTATTTTATTTAAACATAAAATTATTTTTTAAACTTGAATAAATATATTTATCATAATCATCTATGGACGAATATTATATTTATCTTTCTTTCTTTTATTTTAAGTGTAATTAACACTATTATTCTTATACACATTTCATAAAATTTTTATTTTTAAATAAAAAATACAAATATCTCTTCTATCGTGTTTGTTTATACCCTATAAGATCATTAAACATTTCTTATATAAAAGGATTCTTTACACTATAAGAATGAGTTTAATTATATTAGAATAAATCATTTTGGATTTATAGGATCTCGATAATTAATACTTATCATAGTATTTTTTTATTTAACATATAGATCGATGTTACTTCGTCTCTCTGACATTCTCATCACGTATCAATGGAATGAAAAACTCGGTAGAAGAAAAGAGAAATTTTTCTCACTACAGTAACATTATTCTACTTTTATCAGAAATTTGAATGAACGCAATGATAAACAATAGTTGCATTTACACATCCCTCATTACACAGTTAACAGCAATTTACTCTCGATTTCAACCAGATAAATAAATTCGTTCAGCATGTGGTAAAAATTTATTTAATGTGTAAACGCAAAGTACAGAAAAAGAAAAAATAAATCTATTATTCACATAGAGTTTCTAGTGAGAAGTAGAGCAAAACTTTTACTCGATATGCTATTTTTCTGTTACTTTTGGATATGTTCTGTTGTCATCTGTTTCGAATCGAAGAGATGGTAAACGTTTACGGTATGGTTTCCTAGTAGCAGTAGGCGTCGGTATTTGAATAGGACCAACATCATCAGTAGTAAAGATCTGTTTCTTGTGTTCATTATGCTCTGGATCATTTGTATCTGTAGTTGGATTTTCTAAATCATCATCAGCACTCACTTGATTATTTTTACAAGAGTTTGGCTTGCATTTACGGATAAGAAAGACTATTAATGGTATAATCATTAATTTAACTATAGCAAATAACAAAGCAAACATCCCAATAATCATTGTGATAAATAAAAAATCATGATAGATTATTTCAGGTAATCGAGTGATTGGTGATTGTTCATTTAATACATAATAAGGTGTTTCAGTAATAGTCAATGTCACATTAGTTGATGTCATGACTGGTGCATTTAAATAATCAGTATCACTAAAGAATGATTCATAGTAATTCACTGTAAATGAACCAGTCCAAATACCGCTAAGTATTTCCTCATCACCATTGACCAATGGACTCGTATCATTGACTACTTTTGTTAGTTGAAGACCAATACGAACATTTTGTCCTAGCATACGTCCATTTTGACTGAATGTTTCTGAAAAACCTAATGGTTGAAGCGTTTTTGTAGAAGTTTTGTTTATACCGGGACCACTCAAACCAACACGAATTCCACTAATTGTATATATGTTTGGTAAAGTAATTTGTACAGTAATTGGTCGAAATGGTAGAAGAGCACTATAGAATAGTATATAGTTTGAAAAATTACAGGAGAGATTGGTTAAAATAGGTATCCATGTTGAACCTAAGAGATAGGTTAATATAATTACATCTGAAGAGCAATTGTAAACTGTATTGAGAAAAGCAACATTGAGATTAATAGCTTGATTGTTTAACAAGTTAAATATATCTTGAATTTCATCAGATGCTGGTATTGATGAAGACAATACAGATGACTGAAACTGTGCATTACGTATAGTAGTATCACAAGTGTAGGTTGAAGGTTCAGCTGTTTCAACTGGATAAGAATTATAATATTTAGCACTGAATACAATACAAGAAATACTAAGTACGATAATACAAAATGATGCAAGACCACCGATCCATAAGTCTCCTGTACCAATGAGATCTGTTTGTTTGAATATTTTCTCCAATTTATTATAATTAGCTTCAGCTTTTGGATGTTTAATACAATATTTCATCACAAGCATTACAATTGCAATGCCAGTTACAATACCAGCAACAATTAAGGTCCAAAAGACTGGTGAAAGAGCAACACAACGTGAAGTTGAACCAATTGAGAATAATGTAAAAAAGAGAATATCATCAATTCCAGTGATATCTGGTGATTCTGGATAAGCAATTGTTTCAACAACATTATTGAGCATATCGTTCGAGATAGAATCACTAGTCGAACCAAATGGACAAGATGTGTCCACCGAGCATTTCACACAAGTTGTTGCTGAGATATTTATTCCATCACTTTTTGTTCCTTCTGGACATGGCCAACAACGACCAAGACCTGTTTCATTCTTGTATGTACCAGGTATACATCGTAATTGTGACGAGAATGCCGGTGAAATTTCAACACTTGGACCACTTGTTGAAGAATAGTAACCACTAGGTGCAGGGAGAATACCGAAAAGATTACCATAGTTATCTTGAAGAACTAAATTGTTTGGAGTTGTAATGATATTGAGAAAGACAGAAGACATGTAACTATAAAGTGGTTGTTGAATGTTTGGAAAGATGGAGATTGGAGTCAAGGTGTTGTTTAGTACACCTTTGTACATGTAAATTTTTGAAGAACTCCAAACGTAAGATGTTGAATAGACATTAACAAGAATGGCAAAGCTGTTAGGAGCATAACTCAACCAGGCAACTCCTTTACCAAAACCAATTCCTGGACCATTATCTATTGAACTAATAAACCTTAATGAGATCATTGTATAACTAAAGAGAAAAACTGTGTTCATTGACTGAATACCAACGAGAACTTGTGTTGCTGTCGGATCTATACTAACAGACATATCGAATTTCGCTGCATATTGATCAGCTCCTGCAGTTGTTTGTCCAGCTTGCCATGTTGTTCCATTTGTTGGATAACTCCATGAACTGATTGGTGTAGCGATGGCTGTTAATGCATCGATACTAAACAGAATAACAGTTGCACTATATTTGATACCTATGAAAATAAGAAAAGACAACGGAAAAATTCAAAAAATAATCAAGAGTAACTCATGATAGTACACACGGGAGTTTCGGCCATTGTCTAAAAAGCCAGCAATAACACCTCGACTGCCATCAAAATCAACAGCAAAAGGTAAAAATGCTGTTGAAGAAGAAAGTGAATTATTTTGATGGATGATTAGAGTATTGCTAGATACTGTATAAGAAAATGTGAAGAGATTGGAGAAACCATAAGCAACCAGACCCAAAGGATCAGTTGTTATTACCAAATGTTCCTGATGATCAAAAGCGTTCTGCACTAATTGTATACTGTAAGTAAACCCCTCATCACAATCAATTGTATTAAAGGAACCTGTATAAGTGAGGGCACCGACAAATGTACGATTTATTAATGGATCGGTTTTTTCCACATCAACCAATTCACCAACAAAGAAAATATTGTATATGGATGAATTTTTGCCAAGAGTAATAGCATAGACAAACGATATAGAATCATCATATTCAATTAAACAACTTCGGTCATTGGTTTCTGTAATATTATCAGTGTATGGTGCAAATTGAATGAGAAATTGAGTGAGATCATTTTGAGCTTCGACAATCATATAATTATTACCAGCTATTTTCAATCCATATGCACCATAATCGTTTATATCAGGCGAAAAATTGACGGCAGAGGAGAAATATATGAAGAATAGAAATGAGAAGAATAACTGAAGCAGATTTAACATATCAATCTATCTATCAGAATAGAATAAAAAACAATTAGTCTTGTCTTTGAAAATATATACAACATTCATCTGTAAGAACTCAAAAATTCCAGAAAATAGATTTTTTTGCAATGTTCGCTAGCATAGTTCGTTGTGGCAATCTCGAACATTAGAGCTCATTTCAGCGTTTTTAAATGCTATTGAATAATATGAGTCTACACGAACTAACTGACGACATCTGACTGTCTCAAACCTGTTTAATTTGTTGGTAAGGGCTATCTTATGGATGTCACCAAAATCCGGATGGAAAGAAAAGTTTACTATGAGTCTGATGATTCTATATAAGAAAGGTTCCTATGAAAGTATGTAGTGAAAACAACAAAAGATCGTTTTATATTAACTATTTGTAGTTACCAATAAATAAATGTAATTTTGATCGTTTATTTCACTAAGTCAAAACTGAGCTTGAATCTGTCGAGTTCCGTTTTGTTGGGATCTAAATTAAGACACTAGAAAACATGAACCTGAAGGCTCGCATGTGATCTAACATACATATCGAGTGATAGTGGTATCTTCTATACATTTAATGATTTTGGTAACTAAAAGAAAACGATCATTAAACCAGTGGTTTGATGTTATCGCAACGTTAATGTAACACTAGAAATAGAAACTGTTAAAACATACGAATATATATAGGAACAGAATGAAGCAAAGAAGCAAGGTAATGATTGGGTAAAGGTAATCGAAAAAGCTGCATGTCACTCAATAACATACTTAGTAAAGATTACATTGCTTTGTTTAATTTGTAATATTCATATGGCGTCGTCAAGCAGATATTTAACTAGAAATAAAACAAAATATATGAAATATATAAAAATAATGAGAAAAAAATAATATTATTGTTACTTTTCTCTATAATATACTTTACGAGTAGGTCATTGTACACCGTCTCTAACATATTATATCTTACATTATTCAACAAAACTAGGTTAGAAGAAAAGAACAATGAATCTGAATGAATTTGAAATATGATGAGTATTAGGGATAATTTTCGTAGTCTGAATTTTTCCATATAAAAATCTTATTCATTTGATCCTTTTTTTTGTTCTGAAAATTTCTCTCTAGTCACCTTTATTTAGTGTCATTCAGTGAACGAACTATCCTCCATCCTTTTCAATTTATGCTCGAGTGGGTTGAAAGATCTTATGGAATTGTTGACTTCTACTTCCACGAAGTATTATCGTTAACAAATTGCACTTTTCATCTATTTTTAGAGACTCTTAACTTGCTGTGAAAAATCCACCAACTGTCTCAATTCTATACATAGGAGCAAGTTGTATTAAAATTAACTAAAATGGCGACCATCAAAATATATGTTGATTGTCTTACAGCAAAATCAAAGTATTCAGTTCATTAAGGATCAATAGATATTTGAAAGCTCCAATAAATCAAAGAAATAGAATAATTTTTGTTTCAGCTTTAAGTTAGGACTTGTTTTCACTATAACAGTTAACTCATTAATCAGAGTTGCATGAAGCTTCTCTAGATAATAGGAGATTTCAAAATAATCAGAATATTTGGCTGATATCACATTCATTAATCTGCTTATTCATACAAGTTCTCATCATTTATCGACTCATGATTTTATTCTTCTTTATAATATGTTTTACAAAGCTTAAACAATTATTTGCAAACTTCGAAATTTCAACTAGGAAAAAGCGACGTAAATCGAACTAGTTAAAACTTTCAAATTGTTCCCATCGGTCAATCGACAAACCGGTAAATCTGTGCTGATGCGGTCCCAGCTCTACAATATTTATGTTAAGAAATCAATTAATCAGTCACTGT
>JAJEKB010021311.1:1661292-1698753 GCA_022393335.1 Macrotrachela quadricornifera
ACAGTGACTGATTAATTGATTTCTTAACATAAATATTGTAGAGCTGGAACCGCATCAGCACAGATTTACCGGTTTGTCGATTGACCGATGGGAACAATTTGAAAGTTTCAACTAGTTCGGTTTATATCGGTTTTTCCTAGTTGAAATTTCGAAGTTTGCAAATAACTGTTTAAGCTTTGTAAAACATGTTATAAAGAAGAATAAAAACATGAATCGATAAATGATGAGAATTATTGGCATCAGTCTTTATTGTTATCTATGAGTCAATGTACGAGAAGGACAACCGATTTACCAATATATGTGCTCAATCGATATCGCAGATCGGGATGAGAGTTAGTCCAACTTGTAGAGGATATTTTTTCAGGTATAAATCCAAATTTTCAGCCCTAAAGTTTGAATTTTGGCTGAGATACGAAATACCGACTGAAAAGCCCCAAATTGCTTTTTTATCAATTTTTGATATTTTTGGGTGGTCGGCAACCATTAGTATTTTTATAATATTTTTTTACCAGAACATGATAGAGACCTGAAATTTTTACCAGAGATAAATCTCGACATGGGGAACATAACTAGCCTATGAAATAAGAGATATGCTGTGAAAAAGTAATATCTTCATTTCTAACACTAATCTCAATATAGGTCAAAAAGAGGTCCATCTTGTGAATTCGATTTCTCCCAATCAGCTCGTGCGATTTTGCTCAAACTTTTTTTTGCAAAGACTACTATCCTAGTACTACATGCCAATGCGATCAGAATTTTGGGATCTTGAGAATTGCTCTAAAAATGATAAATCTTAAAATATTGATATTTCTCTGGTATCATAGAGTGGGTGGGATCCATGTGGTTTTGAGAAAATTCAGAAGGAAAAGACCGTTTGGCCTGAAACTTTCAGCAATTTTAGAGGTCAATAATAGTAATAAATTCTACAATTTTCAGCTTGATCCGTAAACATTTTCCTTTTTCTTGATAATTCACTCTTTCGTTATTATCAGTAGTCTTATAGGATGGGGGTGGATTTTATAGCAAAATAGGCTCCATTTGGAAATCATAAGAAAACCTACACTAATTAAATATAATCACAAGGATAATTGATTCTACTATTTATCTAGATCATATTTTTCCTTTAAGAGTAATTTTCCTATTGATTTAACTATATAAAGACTAGACGGTATATAGAACATAGACGATACAGTATAATACTTGGCTTGCATACCTTCGATCTCTATTCTTTCAAGAGACTTCATCACCATTTTTTCTACGTAAGTAGGCCTTAGTATGTTCTTCAAAAATGCCCGAACATTAGGCTTTTGAATGCTTGCCTTCTGGATTTCTATAATATCACACTGATCCTCATAGGTCATTTATATATGATTTCAGGAAGTGATTCATTGTGATGCTCACTATTTGAAGACATTCCATTCTTTTTTTTTCACAAGCAGCTCTTAGTATGTCCTCAAAAATGCCTGGACATTGGCGTCTCGAATGCTTGCCTTCCAGATTTCCATAATAACACACTGGTCCTCATCGGTCATTGATATACGATTTCATGAGATGATTTAGTTCGATGTTAACTATTTGAAGAGATTTTTTCTGTCATTTTTTTTCCACAAGCAGCCCTTTGCATGTTCTTCAAAAATGCCTTGACATTAGCGTTTCGACTGCATGCCATCTGGATTTTCATAATGCTATATTGGTCCTCATAGGTCAATACACGTAGAACTCGAAGACTCTACTCGAGTATTAAAAATTGTATTCGAGTTTTCAACTATTCAACTATTAAAATTTTAATACTCGAATACTCTATCAGATATGATCTTGGGTCTTCCTGCTCGAACTAAAGTCTTTAATCACTTTCCAGCTTTTTCAATCAAGTTCAAGTTTTAGTGGCGACTTTTGTCTTTTCTGATCGAAAGATTCAAAAGCCATAATTGAACTCTATCTCTATCGACAAACTTGAAAAGTATATGGAACAATGTACATCGATCAAGAAACTGAAAACTTTTTTAGTTAACTCGACTCGATGGAGGACGTAAAAATCACACAACTCACACAGAAGCTCTATTCAGAAAGAGAATTCGAAAAAGTGCATCTGGATCGATGAAGTCATAAGGCATCTTAAAGCAGATAGGATATATCAGAAATATCGGATGATAAAAAATATCTTTTTACAAGTAGAAAGATAGTATCGAGTTAAATTCACTTTCGTTCCACTCCTGCTATGTGTAAAAGTGGCAGATAGAAATGACCACTATGCATTGTGTCGCCTATTTCAGAAGCGTAAAACAAGGATGCTACTGCACATATTTGACATTCCATTAATAGACAGATTCGATCATATACGAGTTTTCATAATCTTTACACAGCATGGCAACACATGTGGATGAGAGGTAGAATCTATCGGGTTTAGGAATTTCCAGACGTGAGCCTGGACTATAGAACTACTGAAAGAGTCATTGAGACATGCGGATGACAACAACATGCACAGATATTGCGTGACTGAGGAAACAACTGTTCATCTTTAAAATTCGTTCTCTGTTCGCATTTGGTAGAAAACCGAAAGAACGGTCTCGTAACGTGGTCAAATAATGATTCAAAAATTACTTTACTCGCCCGGACTCATTCCTATCGTCTCTTATGGAAATTCGTATACAATTTATTTGTTGCAACACTGTGTTCCGAGAAAATTCCTTCTTTTTCTTTGAAAAATTCCTTTCCAAAATCTTTCTTTATCATACTCACTGCTGTGACCTCTGTGTCTGACATTTGCCAAGTAGCATGTTTAAATCCATTACATACACATAATTGTAAATTGTGCGCAAAACATGATAAAAGTAAATCTAAAGGATTATTACAATCATTAAAACATTTTTCGTATAAAGCATTTATAAATTGAAAATGATCTACATCATCATCTTCTACAATATGTAAGAAAAAACTATAAATTAATTATCTGACGGTACTGCTCAATTATCTGAAATTGAAAATCGACTTTTACTAGCGTAATTATATATATATTCTCTTCGGATTATATTATCTAAAATGTAAGCAAACTACTCACAATTATAAAAAGTTAAAATGATATTTGTGCTTGTTAAATTTTTGTTTTCATTATTATCAACATCCTTAATTTCGTTATCCTTGATTGATAAAACAAATTTGTACGCTTTAATCATTGATGAGGCGTTGCCAGTTACTATTCTGTAATGTTTTTCTTTAATATTAAAGTTTTCAAGTTGTTTTATGAGTATTTTTACTAGTACGTGGAAATTCTAAGCACACAAAAAATAATTAAATAATACTGTGGTTTTATTTTTCTATTAAAAATATGAGATGTTATATCCAACCATCCATCAATGGCTAATGTGAAATAATCAACACCTTCTATAATGTTTCATGAATTGTTTTATTCAACTGTTCTGTAAATGAATAAATTCTATCATGTTCAAGTTTCTTAACTAATATTGAATCCCATTTGATAGAACAATCTTTTAAACAATTACAAAAAGTATTATTTTCGACTAAGTTTAGTGACAAATTGCACTTAATAGTCAAATATTTAACAGCAGCTATATTTATTCGATTTTGTTGACATTTAATTGACGATAATTCTAATGATTGTTGACCATTATTTTTAAGAATAACATGATTCAATAAATTTTCGTCTTATTATTTTTATAATCGTAATCATATAACATACAATGATCACTGATTCTGTTCTTGTCAATAGAGGAAAAATTAAAATATTCTTTTTCACGTTCATCAGTCATTTGTTGTTCCTATCGATTTAATAAAAACAAAAATTTATTAGCTGGCGTCATGCTTCAAACCTATGCAGTGGAACTCGCTGTCATGTATTATGTACCAATAAAGCTTTACATTGTCTGATTTTCAAAATTTTGTCTCACTCGTCTATTATTATTCGTTATCGATTACAAAAAGCATAAATTCTATTATATAGATTTGTACAGTTAAAAAAATATGATAATGATGATGTTACACTTAAGTAAACTATATTTAAGTTCAATTTCAGAGTATTTTGATGAAGTAAAAAGTACTTGTACAGACCGAATGTATAGAAAGAAATAAAAAAGAGATAATATGTACTTTTCATACATTATGAAGAAGAGAAGAAAGTGACTTGAACACAAACATATGGACACTTGTTTATTTTTAGTGATAACTACAGTGCATTATAAGTGATTATGTTAATTACGGACAATGATGAAATTCATGATGCATATATAAAGTTTCTTCCATGTAAGAACTTCGACTTTGACTTCGATTACATAATCTCTAATTATTAATGTTAATGTTCAGTATGTCTTACATTTCGAAAAAATCGTTTTATTTGATTTATAATGGCTGCAATTTCTTGTCGATAGAGTCGTGCACTCAATGTATAAATATAAAATGAAGTGCAATATGATAAATAAAAAGGTAAGAAAGAAAAGCGAAGAAGAGTATACATTAGTGAAGTAGGTTGTGACACAGCATTGACCATTGTCACCATAATACACAACATTGTGACGCATACGATATACGCAAATACCTGAAAGGTCAACATGCGTAGAAGAGCATTATTAGATCGTCGATGGGATCTTTTTTCTCGTTTTTTATTTGAGTTAATAGTACCCACAATAGGTTGAATGTTTCGTCTCTGAGTTCGAATATTCCACAGTGTCAACAAACCAAATAAAGTCATCAGTAATGGTGGAAGAATAGCATAAAAAATCAATTGAAATAGAGCCCAAGCTCTATTAAATGCTTGACTAACACCAATACATTGAGAAGGATCTGTAGTTGCTCGATCGTACGCAACAAGCAAGGGTGTAAAAATAACTATAAATAAAATAAGCATAATACCAATGATCCTTCGTGCTATTTTGACTTGAGCCCATAAACGAAGTCTAGCTAATGGAGACGAGCAACAAAAACGATCGAAACTAGCTAGTACTAGAAGATATGGTGAAATATTATAGATCAAATAAGAAAGATAAACATTAATTTTGCATGTAATAGTTGAATGTACAAAAAATGAAATTCCGTAACCGTCTGATAATACAGCATAGATAAACAGAAAATAGACAACCACTAAATTATTCAATGAACTAGCAGTAAAGTATTGTGTACATGAATTGCGACGTAAAGCTTTGCGAGTAAAGATAAGCAAATTAAAACTGTTGCCAAATGCACCAATAATTATTTCCAGTGGAAGTACAATTCGTACAGCACGAGTGTATATGTCATCCATTAATCTTTGAAGTACTTCATATCATGAAAATGAAAAAATGAAATTAGTTTGTGTAAGATAGATTACACAAACTCTTAATAATAGATGATTCCAGTAACTTTAGTATCACTTGTTAAAAAATAATAATTCAGTTGATAAAACAGTTCAATAAAGAAATTAAAAACTACCTTCTTACTCTTGTTCGATTTTTATTCACTCAGTCAAATCCTCATTCTAAGGTCATTAAAATGTTCATTTCATTATATTTAAATGAGCACGTAGACTACAATATTACAGTAGTAAGTATAATGACATTAAATCATTATTACACTCGAAGACTATTGTTACTGTCAGAAATCACTGATGCTGTGCACACTAATGAAAGCTTTTTGAAACAGTGGAAATACTTAGTTGTTTCTTTGTTAATTAAATATAAAATGCAAAAAACTATGTCAATGAACTGTTTGTATGTTATATTCAAACAATATTTATGTTGAATATTCAACAAGTAGATACTAAATATAAAAAATTGTTTCTAATCAGTGTGATAAGTGGACAAGCAATATTGCAGAAAGAGAACAAATATCGCTGCTGTTTATACCTCATGAAGCAAAATTTTCTACATGATTCAACATAACTTACTCAATCTGTTTTACATTCTCTCATTTTATCTAACCAAGAAATCTCTTTCACGTTAGATGTTGAAGCTTTGATGAGGACAAAAATGATGTAGTTCTGTTTCTATCCATGTAGTGCACGCTTATTGTCATTGAGCATGACTCTGAGCAAGCTAAAGAGGCGTTTTTCACACTGGTGAACAATACATTAATAATGCATTCTAGGTGTTCCAGCATGGTAAAACATGCACAACACTACATGTTGCTCGAAATAATTGACGTAGTTCATATAGTTAACAGCAAATAAAGAATATCTTATATACAAATAATAATTATACGCTGAAAAAATGTACTTTCTTTTCTAATGAACTTATCTCATCAGTATTCTAGTGAAGGTACATGCTCATAACTATATATTCTATTTAGTATAATTATACTATATTTGTTTGAATTGAATATGAAATTTACAATAAAAATCGATATGTTAATTATTAAAAATGAAAGTTAAATAAATTCGTCATTTTTTTATACTTAAAATAAATAAAATATTTATCTTGCTTATTGATAATAATGAAGATCTGATTTTTTTTTTATGCTTAATAAGATTAAATAATAACCTATTCATTGAAATCGAGATGTATCAAAGCAAATAAATGTACACTCTTAATTAAAGAGTAAAAAAAAAACATTTTTTTTAAATAATTTTATCATCTATTAATTTCAATATTAAATTATAAATGTTGAAACAAATATTTATTATTGAAATTAATTCAAATAATAATTGAAAGAATCATTTGTATATGAATTAAGTAGATAATTAACATTTATCTATTTCTTTTTCGTACGAGAAAAAAAGCTCAAGATATAGAAATTATTTAAATAAACATTTTTTTTTTAAGATTTAACAGCAGTAACCACGATCTACAAATTGGCAATTCAAGAAAATTTATAAAATTTTGTAGAATTCCTTCAAATGCAAGCCATACTCGATAGAAGGCGTCCTTCTCTTAAAGATAAAGTGAAATTCAAACAATTCTAGAAAATTAAGCAATTTTTGAAAATTTTCAAAGTTTCTAGAATTTCCTTGAATTTCTTGAATTGCCAATATTTGGATCGTGGTTATATCTCTTCTATACATTAAAAAAAAACATATATATTTGATTATTTTCTTTGCCTATTTATTATCATAACGCCCTCATAATTAACAATTGGATATATTAAATTTATCATAGATAAATCAGAATAATATGTTTTAATCATCGAGCGTACAATGAATTGTTGAAGGTATCACATCTGAGTCATAAATGACTGAAGTGTACATATGACAGAATAGAGAAAATGATGGTCCTTTTATGGGGTTCGAACCACGCACCTTCTACTTGTCTGAACAAATGTCCTAAGCCAGTTAGACTAGAAAAGATATTTCATCGATATTTAATATCACAATTTATCATTACCGATAGAAAGAAAAAAACGAATTGAAGTGATAGTAGTAGAGAAATTTTTCTTTTCTTTCTGTTTATATATATATATATGATTCTATATATTTATCGAGGTATCACATATATATGATTATAATATTTAGTCCAAGTGTTAAATAACATTATCTTCTTTCGATGACGTACGTTTTCATTAATCTTTCTTCTTTTAATTATTTTATAAATTTTTAAATTAAATTAAATATATAAATTAACATAGAATAAATAGAATGTATTTTAAAGATTTATTGTTAATATTAGTGACGTTTCGATAATCGATATTATTTTTATCGTATGTACATGTATATTTTTCTTTTTCTTTTTCTCAAATATTAATAAACATATGATAGTAGAATGAAAGAAGATAAATAATCTATTTCTTCTACCAATGTCACCGTCTTTGCCATTCTACTATTATATGTTTATTAATATTTAAAAAAAAAAAGAAATGTATAAGTTCGAAGCGTCACTAACATTAACAATAAATCTTCAAGATATACATATATTTTACGTTAATTAATTCATCGATAAATCTATATAATTATATATAAATAAATAAAATATTAGCTTTATTTTATTTTATTTTTAATTTATCTAATTTTAAAAAAATATTAGAATATTATAATTCATTCTATTTATTGTACGTTAGTTTATATATTTAAATATAATTTACAAATATATAAAATAATTAGAAAAAAAAGGAAGAGTATATACAAGTTAAATAAAAATAGATTAATTAATATATCCTTTCTAATAACTAAAAAAAAAAAATTAATTTCTACTTCATCCATATATTGTATATCATTCTAGTCTAAATAATAACAATAAATTAAATTCACGTTTATGAAAATTTATAATTTACATAAATGAAATTTGAATTTTCAAGCTCCGAGGAACAAGTTACAGATGATGATGTGAATTTACAAATCTGGAATAAAATAGAATCAGAATCAGATGCAGAAAGAAAATTATGATATAAACCATATGATGATATGCTACAGTTTTATGATAGTCTAGTACAATCTTTACTTCTTGATGTGCCATTCAAGAATCAAGAGAAGTAAACCATAGGTCAGCAAAAAAAAATCAAAATTTTCTGTTCTAATTGTAACAATTCTTTTCTTATATTGTTTGCTTTAACAAGAATTATAAGGTTATGCAATAAGTGATTCAAACGATACCGAAAGCAGAACAAATGACTTATTATACGTAATCTCATGAGTACGAAAAAAAGAAAAGAAAGTGTTTTTCTATTAAATTTCCGGTAAAAATATAATGAGATCCAGTGGTAGATTCCATCACCGTAAAAGAATTAAATTTATAAACAGAGATAAAAACTTTAACATCAAATATTGAATCTAACCGTAATTTATATTGTCAAATGATTCCTGTTCCAGTACCAAATATCGCATTTGTTGGTTTTACAACATTAGTCGCTCAATGAATGTTTACAGAACTATCAATTCATTTAATATAAGTCACGTATAATTAAAAATAAAAGATAAAAATTGTATTTAGAGTCACAGATAACCATCAATATACATAATTCAATAATATAAAAAAAATTCACATTTTAAAAATGAATAATATCAGATAAGAGAATATTTTAATTTAATCTTTAATAAAAAAAAAAACCTGTAGTATTTATTATCTTGTGCTTTTACTTATGATAAAAACTATTATTCAAATATTTTTTAAATTTAAACAAGAATTTCGATAAAATTAGTTTTCATTTAAGATTATTACTGATTATATAAGAATAATATGTTTTTAAAATAATGTTTTTGTTAGAACATATTGATAATTAGTATAATTCTTTTAATACTTCGATTTTTTATTTTAAATAAAACAAAAATCAATATTCTATTTTATTCGAAATATTTTATTAATAATTCTTTTCATTAATATATAATTAAGTTAAAAAAATAGGTATTTTTATATAAATTTCATCGTCTTGAATATGTTAAGTAATTTTCTATTTTGGCAAAACAACAATCTACTTTCATGATTTAACATCACATATTTCGAGATAAAAAGATAGAAAATTAATATCCTATGTTGAAAATCTGATTATTTTCCTTAATTTTTTTTTAACTAGTTTTATAGAAAAATCATCGTGAAAATATTTTATCAGTAATTAAAATTGTATTAATACTTTTAAGTTTCAAATATTATCACTTGAATTACCATAAAAATATCTGATTTATTGAGTGAATATATCTCTATATAATATTGTTTTCCTTTTCAGAAAAAATTAGATAAATAAGCTTGTTTACATATTTTTTTTATTTTATAAAAATATGAAGAAAAAAACTTTAATTTCAAAAAATAAAATCATCACATTGAAAAGGTTTAATTATTGAGAATAAAATAAATAACATTAAGCAGTCTAACTCGATTATCAATTAAATACGCTTTAAATAAAAAATATAAACATTATTCATGTTTTGGTTTTCTTTATAGGAAATCTATTCAAAGAAAACTAGATGGCATTAGAGTTTCACTCGACTGTAAAATGCGGTACTAATCACAATATCTCAACTAACGAAAATACAAGAAATTGTAAAGTCATGCAAACGAATTTCGAATACTAGATATTGTCACATTTATTACTAAGAGAACTCTATCAATGCATATCAGTTTGACTTGCTTCTTGATATTTATCAAGAAATGTTCATGATTCAGTATAGACTCATGAGGGAAGACCACAACTATCCCCTTGTTTTTTAGCTCAAATTCAGTGTACAGTAGGTAATCAGGTATACTGATTCTGAATGCTACAAGAGTTTGGGCATACGAGGCTTCAAGCAGCGAATTTTCTGAAAAATCAGGTTATTAAGCCAAAAGCTACGTTGTGACAAAAATTTTTCTCGATCCATTCGTATGAAACTTTCGGTCTAAGAGTTGACATTGTTTCGACATATTTTAAGTCCTAGAATGAGATATGCCTTTCATTTCCAATAGAAAATCTTAGTCATACGTTAAAGCTAACGGAAACGCTGTGGCGTTGGTGCCATCAATGTAACTTTCGTCGGAGTACATTGAAATGTGTGTTATTGCAATTTGGTCTCATGATAGTCAATTCCCGATGTTTTACTACCTCTTTCAGAAAACTTCAATTTTTTTTGAACGGTCGTGCTCTTAGCACATTTCAAGTTTTGCTTCCAAAACACACCTAAAAGTCGTCAAAGCACTTCTCAAAATAGTTTTCTGTAGGTTTTGCGGTACGCTCTTTTGATACAGATGGATCAAGAAAAATCTTTGTCATAATATAGCTTTTGGCTTAGCAACCTGATTTTTCAGAAAATCCACTCTTTAAAGATTTGTATCCTCAAACCTTTGTGACATTCGAAATCAGTATACTCAATTACTCATTGTAGACTAAGTTTTAGCTCAAAAGCGATGGAGTAGTCAGAGCCTTCCCTCGTCAGTTTCTTCTTCGGCTCTACAAAAGATAAAGAATAATATAATTGGGAATCTGATCGAGAAAAATTTGCTTTAGCTGGTAAAAACTAATTTTCAGAATTTTTTTTGTTCTCCTACACATTGCAGAGATTTTTTTCTTGTCATTTTGGTAAAAAAGTTGTGAAGTTCATTAAAAAATGACGATCATTTAGCCAAAATACGAAACATAGTAAAATAGCATAAAATTCTATTTCTTCTGATATAAACATCAGAAAAAATCCGATAAATCCTACTAGCAATTTCTCATTGTCAAATTGGAAAATTGATGGAAAAGTCTTATCCTCTTTCAGATAGAATGAATCATATTATAATTTATCTAGAATACATATGCAACTTCGAGAGCATTTACACATATATTTATGAATTTACTCTGTTTTCCTATGTGTAAAGTGCCGAATTCAATCAATCATAATACAAAAACATACGAGTTTTTCTGGCAAAAAAAAATGTTCTTTATTGTCTAATTCAATATATTTCATCTAAGAATACGATTACTACCACAAATATACTTTATCACCAAAACGTCCAATCGAATAGTCATTTCGTAGTTGTATATGATCCAGAATTTTTTGTAATCTTTTGACTGTACGAGAATCTCCGTCTTGAAGACATATTGAAAAGCAACGGTTGTTTGAGGAATGTTTTAGAATGTATTCTACAATCGATTCAATATTATCAGTCACCTTGATGTACAAGTATTGCATGTGAGGACAGAGATTGATGAGGATTTGAATATGATTAAGTGTACATTCATAAAAAATAGACACTTTCATTATATTTCTGTTTAATACTAAATATTTTTTTTGAATTTGTTTGTCTAACGATAAATCGCGTAACAATGCATTGGTATTTTGCGTGCTAAATAAGTTTGTGAATCAGTTATCCATGTCGATACTTGTATCATTAATAGTTTGTTTTCTCGGGGATATAATATGACATAGATGAGCAGGACACCAGTGATGCAGGAAATAATACTCTCTCAGCACAATGAGTTCGGCGGCAGGAGAACATTGCATCAAATAACAATCATCAGTTGGATGTATGTTGATAGCAAGTGGAGGGAATGAAGTAAGACTCAGTTTTTCATCCTGATTGTTCTCAATATATAGACAATCATGAAATCCATAGCATTTCGTTCTACAATAATGAAGAGAAAGTCAGCTATTTCGAAATTCACAAATTTGTTAATCTTACTGGCAGTGACCAGGAACAGAATAGAAAATGGTGTTACTGGAATCACTTTGATGATGTTGATGTGCAAAAAACCACTGTCGTCTCATCCAAAACGCAGAGATAAACGGATTCAATAGTGCTTGACACTGAGCATCGCAAAAACATTTCGATAAATTCGATTTTTGATAACGAATATCAAAAGTGTGCAAATGAGGTATGTGAATTGAAATCAAGTATTCCCAATTAGCAGCATTGAAATAAGCATCATCATTGCTTGATCTGATACGCAATACTCGTATTTGTGAAGAAACCTGACGAATCATGTATTGAAATTGTTGAAAAGAAACATTATTAGATAATTCGAAGAAGACATGAGTGAGGCTGTGTGACACAATTGGTACTTCTGTAAATATGCTCCGGTCTTCATATAAACGACACGATATTCGACGTAAATTAGGTGTGTACGAGAAAAAGGCACTAAGATCATCAAGTCGACAGTCACCATTAATACTAAGATGTTGAATATTGCTGTGCACATTTTCAGCTATTTCTAATGGAGAGCACTTCATACTCATTTCAAATACCAACTTGCAATATTTTAATTGAGGCAAGCGAAATATAAGACGATAGACTTCATCACGAAATTTCAAATTGTTGGCGACAGTAATAGACAAGTAGACGAGACAGGGTACTGATATCAGATTAGAGAGAAGAGGTATGATATTGCTTGATTTGATTTCATCAAGTGTTAGTGCTTCGAGTCGATTAAATGATGAATCGATGGTGAATGTTGAAAGAAAAAGATCGATTAATAAAGGATTTGATAAACGAAGTGACAAAATTCTATGCAAGTTAGGCGCAACCACAACAGTGCAGCGATGTTGAAAAATCGATTTGTGAGTGTTGAGAGTGAGTTTCAGTGGAAATAACTCATCCTCAAGAATACGTTGGAAACGAGTATTGAGATTGGCAAACGCTTCACATATGTGACATCCATCAAAAAATTCAAAAATTTCAAATATTAATTCGTTGGATAGATGTTCAAAACGAGTAGTGTTGTCATCTAGACAGGATTGAAAAAAACAAAACAATAATATAAATAGACTGTTTTGAGATGGTAAGAAATACAAAAGTCAAAATTCATCATACCTTGTCGTTTTTCTTCGAGTTTGTTAATAGATCGATCTATATTAACAATCAATTCATTTTCCAAAGCTCTATCACTGACTGCAGTTGTCATTTTAGAAAAGTATTCGAACTATAACTAATATAGTCTGCAATGCATGTCTGATATTTTAGTCTTACACAACCTTTGATCAGTATAGAGTAGAAATAAAATGCAAAACGAGTGACTAATAGTAGAATGTTGGCAAAATCCAGCTGACGTCATCCTTCCAAATCGACCACTTAAAATGCGACAGAACGATTAAAAAAAAGAAGGTTAAAGAGAAAAGCAAACGTGTGGTAAATATGCAAACAAAAATGTTTCTATATCTATGCTTCGATGAATTTTTTTCTCCCATTTTTACATTATCGAGCTTGAAATAGAAAGTATTATAAGTGGTGAATGAAAGTGAGAGTGGTAATCTTCTTTTCAACCATATCTACTTACGCTTCATTGTAAAATTTTCATTATGTCTTGTTGTCATAGTGTAAATCACTGTTTTACTTTTTTTCACTCAGGTATTTTTCAAACGATCTCTACTTGTGATAGTTTTAAAGTGTTTTTCCCTTCTCATCATGATTCTTTCCTAGCTTGTTCACATATAAAGGACGGGCCAAAAATCCTGATTCAATTTGTATAATTAATTTTTTTGTATTAAATTCGAATAGTCGAATTTTTCTTCTTAAGTGGGTCGCTAGTGTGCCATAATTAATATTGGACTATGCAAATAACGATTGAACTGAACAAATTATTCATGCATTTATTTCTTTGCCGTTTGATTTTCAGATATCTATTTTAGTAGCATATTATTTGATTCAATCTTCTTCAACTTACATTTCATACAAGTTCTTTTATTTCAAATGACTAACATACTGAACTATCTGAATTTTTGTTGTTTTAGGCTTTCTCAAGGGCGGAAAAGTTGATTTAAATCATATAGATCACTTTTGAAAATATTTCAACCAATGACGAAAACTGTGTGAAATTAATTCTTTCTGTATTTTATCGTGGAAACAATTTTTTCGTTTCGAATTTACGATCAACATGTGTTCTCTAGAGTTATAGAATATTTTAACATATAATTTCGTTTTGTGCATATATTTAGAATCGATCGAATGACATGGAAAGTGAGAGAATCTCCCTTGATTTGTTCTATTACTATAAAATAGAGATACAGAGGTATAGGAGGTATACCTGCTATAGGCCCTATACCCCTCATAATCCCTATAAGTCCTCACGAGACATGCCCACTATCAATATTTCCGCGTGTGTTCGTCTTTCCGTGGCATCCTCATCAGGTGATACACCCTCCGTCTATGTTTCGTCCTATATCTACAACGTTTTCTTTCTTAGTATTTAATCGAGTTTCCGGGGATATTCTCCAAACACATTGTATGGATCACCATGTGAAACTTTTAGCAAAAGAGAAAATCAATCGAATAGTGATAAACAAAAGGAAGATGAATATCTTGAACAATATTAAAGTCAGAAGCAATCTAGTGGAACAAATATCATGGATGATTTGGATGAGCCGCTGTTAGGTGACGAATCAGGTGCTGATACTTTTTCGAATGTATCTAATTCGGCATTTAATGGAATGCGGGACTTTGACTCCATCAGTACGCACTAAACAGAATTGTTCTTTCCCATGGGAATTGATGGGAAAAAAAAATATCTCCATAAACAAACCGCAAACTGGTATTTCTCAAGGACAAAACCTTCTTTATCATCTGATTGATCATTTAGAGTTCAAAAGAAATAGGACCTTTATATCTTTGTCTTCTACATATATACAAACCATTTGCATATTAAAATCATTTTTTGTACTCAACCAAGATTCAAATCCTGCAGCTATACATATATACATTACAGTTAATTTGCTATCAAAATAGCAAAAGAGCATTTCGAGTTCAATGTTCTCTTTTATATATATATTATGCGTTATATCAGACAAACTAGAACATGTAAATCCGTGAAATGTTACGTTTTCTACGTGATCTAATTGAGTGATTATTGCACCACTGGCTTAGTAAACTAGTTGGATAACAAGCTACTATCATCATTCAATATAATCTCTTTAGGTCTTCACAGAAAATAATAATCCTATATTCCTGTAAAATTGTTTCACGACGCCTGATTTATGTGATTTTTAAATCACTTTAAGACAGTTTTGAGTTAAAAATATCAGCTAAACTCATTTTAAATCAATAAATCATAAATCACTTTTTCCTCCTTGTGATCGATCTCCTTAATTGAGATCGAATTCCGGAAAGTGGTAGTTATTTGTTGAATTCACCCTCATCTTCCAAGTCCAGTCAGATCCAAATCGAATTCTTGTCAAATCTAAGAATTGGATTTGGTGCATACCCAGCTCATAATCACTGATTTGTTTCCTTGGATGGGAACTTACATCGACATGGTCTGCCAACAAGATGCTAAAAATTGTATCTCCATTTACGGATATTTGTTTCTCTAAGAATAGTCAAGAAACGTATTGGTTTAAGAACGCAAGGACAGTCTGACTTTATTAAAGGACATAAATAGATTTTAGTAAAATTCTAAATCCACTATTTCAATGTTGCTGCATAAGTAGTGTTCAATTTGCACGTCAGTTACAAACAGCTAACAGAACACCGACATTGTTTGAACCGGAGTTTGCGACAATAATATCGAGTTTGCTGTCTCCATTGACATCAGCTGCTGCTACAGAGACTGGGGTAGTGCCAGTAGAATAGGTCACTTGAGCAGCAAATGTGCCAGTGCCATCATTGAGGAGGACACCGACATTATTTGAACCGTAGTTTGCCACAATAATATCGAGTTTGCCGTCTCCATTGACATCAGCTGCTGCTACAGAGATTGGAGTAGTGCCAGTGGAATAGGTCACTTGAGTAGCAAACGTGCCATTGCCATTATTGAGAAGAACACCGACATTGTTTGAACCATAGTTTGCGACAATAATATCGAGTTTGCTGTCTCCATTAACATCGGCTGCTGCCACAGAATATGGGTTAGAGCCAGTTGAATAGGTTACTCGAGTAGCAAACGTGCCATTGCCATTGTTGAAGAGAATATCGACGTTGTTCGACCAGTAGTTTACGATAATAATATCGAGTTTGCTGTCACCATTGACATCGGCTGCTACTACAGACTCCGGCCCAATACTAGTTGAATAAGTTACTTGAGGAGCAAACGTGCCATTGCCATTGTTAAGGAGAACGCTGACCTGGTTTGAATTGACGTTTGTGACAATAATATCGAGTTTACTGTCACCATTAACATCGCCTACTGCTACATACTTTGGTCCAGCGCTAGTTGAATAGGTTAGTTGTGCAGCAAACGTACCATTGCCATTGTTAAGGAGGACACCGACGTTGTTTGAAGCAACATTTGCTACAATAATATCGAGTTTGCTGTCTCCATTGAGGTCAGCTGCTGCCACAAACCACGGGTTAGTGCCAGTTGAATAGGTTACTTGAGCAGCAAATGTACCAGTGCCATTGTTGAGGAGAACACCGACGTTGTCTGGACCGCTGTTTGTAACAATAATATCGAGTTTGCCATCTCCATTGACATCGGCTGCCGCCACACCGCAAGGATTAGAGCCAGATCCAGTTGAATAGGTCACTTGTGTCGGAAATCTATTGCATGGAGCTTTTACGAAACAAAAATTGTTATTAACAACAATATAATTATGAAAAACAATTACCTTAGTTGGGTATTATTTACTTTCAAAAATGTTACTCTAGTTCTTATAGAGAAAACATGAGCAAACAGAATAATGCCCACAATTTTGAAAAATTTTCTTCTACCTCTCGCGAAGCTAAATACTTTTTGTTATAGTCTATACAGTTCTCATAAGAAAACTACCATTCAACAATTCTAACTAATTCGTCATAGCTCTATTTCCTTAATCAGAAAACACTATTGAAAAGAATTTTAGTTGAATGATAGGTAAGTGTACACAGTAGAGGCAAAATGTACAGAACATCTACTGCTCCCAAAACACACGCTGTTGTCCTTCTGATATATAGAAAACTATTTTCAATTTCAAAAAATATCTTTTAACCATGCATAGATCGTGTTCCATCAGATAAAGATTGTATGTAATTTTAGTCAAACGATATAAATATTGTTTTATTGGGTGATGCAAAAGTGCATTCATTTTATTTTTCAATTTCATACTGCGCACAAGTGTCCTTGATGCTTTACTTTTTTTTTTATTAAAAAGTGTATAATCAAAAGTGAGTATGTACATCAATTTTTTTTTCATCTCATATTGGCTTTTAATTTCAAACAAAAAATAGGTGAAAGAGAAACACTACGAGTATCTGTTTCAATTTCAGAGTAGTCGTAGTATTTCTCTTTCTTCTTATTTATTTTTGGCTCCAAATTAAAAGTAAATATCAAATGAAAAAATATGTGTATGCACTTTCTGATAAAGAAAAATAAATAGTTTATAGGACATTCATACGCAATATGAAACTAGAAAATAAAATTAATGCAGAACTTTCACATTATTCGTTGTTTCATTTCTTTGCGTTCTATAAAACTTCTTCTATGAAAAACACCAGCCAAAATCGCTGCTTTCCTATTTGGCTTATCTCAGTTATAAATATATCTCACGTCGATCACCATGCATATACGCTATTAAAAACGCAAACGTTGCCTTACTTGTTGTAGCTGTTGTTACCGTTGTTGTCGTAATTGTTGTTGATGTTATTGTCGTTTTAGGATTGCCGATCAATCCGACAAGCATTGCAGCAATGCTCACACCAAAAAGAAAAAGAGCAAGTAGAGACAGAATTAAACACACGGGTGAATATCGACAACAAATGTGTTTAAAATAGCTAAGTGAAACATTTTTAAAACTTAATAAGAAAAATTACAAAATAATTATTTACTATTTCTTTTTATTTCTGTTCGACGCACGGTGATGAATATCCGGAAAATCCATTCCATTTGACAGTGAGCCAGTTGCGTGAGTTAATTTAAAAGATGAATAAGGATAAAAGAAAAAGGGTAAATAGTTTCATTTTGCTTTCAGTTTTATCATCAAATTAAATAAAATTATTTTTAATAATAATTCAAATGCAAATGTGACTCATTGGGATAAAAATAGTTATACATGTAACTAACAGAAATAGAAATATCACAAGGTCTAATTCACTTTAGTTTCTATCAATAAATATTTGTTGATTATTCGTTATCTTTCTAAAATATATGTTCTAAATTTTTTAAATATAAATTCTATATTTCTTAAAATTAGCTGTTGTATGGGTTCAAATTACATTGCCCATTGATCAAAAAAAATATGTAGAAAGCATAGATAAAATTCATTGACTTATAGAAAAGCATTAGATTTTTATTACAACAATCATTCTCTCAGTCTCGAGAGTCACTTCATTAAGAGTTCAGCTATCAGAGAATGTGGTCGAACATACTAATTGTACATATATGTATAAACTTCAAATAGGATATACTCCTCATTTTGCCACCTTACCCGTATTGATGAATGGAAACTTTGATTAGTTTTGATGGCATGATCGGTATGTGTTCGATTGCTTATTGGTTTATCAGAATTTTGACTGACAATTTGTTTGGCAGATTTATTCATGGTTGTTGCGAAGACATCCTGGGAGAGAGAGATTTCACCTCGCGTATATTTCCTCTGCCCTCTTTCCTGTTTCTCCTCCCCAATCACAGTAGCCTGAGGTTTATCTTGATAAGAACGCGCAGACAAAACTGTTGACATCTATTTACACAAAGAGAAAATATGAATAATCGAAGATTTTAAGAATATAACCGAAAATGAATTTTCTTTAGGATCGACAGGCGTATTGTTCACCGGAAGAATTGTTTTTATTGGTGATCGGATAGTTGCATGGATAACATTAGGAGACGACATGTATTTGTTAATGAACAATGATCCTAAATTGAATGATTAATGTGAATAGAGACATAAACTACAATAGTGAATTATGCACCTGATGAGAAGGTTTGCCGATCGATAGTACTGTTTTGCTATGTTTGTCAACTTGATTTTGATTATAGAGTGTGATTGTGTTTGACAAGAAAATGAGCTTTTGTATTTCATTTCGCTCATACATCGCATTATTTATTACAGATAGGAGAAAAAGAACCAGTAAATAAGTATGAATGCTGTAGGTTTCTTCAGAATGAGGAGATGTATGTTACACAAAGACTTCTTGTATGTCGACATAATGCATCGAAATTTCATCAAATAAATTTTCAAATGAAAAAAAAATTGAATTAAGATATTTTAATTATTTACTTAGGGTGTACCAAAAGTTCGTGGCCTGGTGTTACTTAGCCATATAGTAAACTTTAAGAAACTTTCTTTCTATATAGTGTGATAGAGGAAAGAATGCTCTATTTTTTTATACTATTTGGTCATACTTCAACTAATTGAATAATAATAAAATTTCGATAAGATCTGTTTCGTTCGCATACGTCACGACAACATTAGCGCTTATTTAAAAAAAGGCAGATGGGTATCTTTTTTAAATAACTTTTGATAGAAACAAGATAGAGAGAACTGCGGTTTTCATCGTTGGAAAGAGGAGATGAAGATGCATCGAATCGTATGCTATGGGTGTTACTAATGTAGATGTCTGAAGTACTTTTATTTAATTCTCTAATTGGTGAGAAAATGCTTTTTTCATGAAAAAAAGAAAAAGTACAAAAGTGAGCTTTTTTCGTAGGAACTGCTAGAAAATCGTATTAGAGGCTGGACTATAATACATATTATTGATATCAGTCTTCTGCAGTTTATGGTTCATCCATTACTGGCTTGAATCTACATTTGATAATTGAACGTTCACTGTAAACAACTTAGCAGATAGGTGTGTTCTTAATAGGACCAATTGAAAACGTCAAAAAAGAAACAGATAAAAAGCCTCTATTATATATGATTCGATGCATCTTCATCTCCTCTTTCCAACGATGAAAACCGCAGTTCTCTCTATCTTGTTTCTATCAAAAGTTATTTAAAAAAGATACCCATCTGCCTTTTTTTAAATAAGCGCTAATGTTGTCGTGACGTATGCGAACGAAACAGATCTTATCGAAATTTTATTATTATTCAATTAGTTGAAGTATGACCAAATAGTATAAAAAAATAGAGCATTCTTTCCTCTATCACACTATATAGAAAGAAAGTTTCTTAAAGTTTACTATATGGCTAAGTAACACCAGGCCACGAATTTTTGGTACACCCTAAGTACATCTAATACAAAGAGATGAATTTCGTATATATTAAATTACCACGCGAGCGAGGACGAATTGAAAATGTCATTCACCCTTCTCCTCTTTCTTCAAATCTCACTGGCAATACTTCGATTTTTTTACTTTTGTATATAACACACGAAGAAAAGTAGTACGCCTCGTTCAACTTCAAATCACTATTCTCTTAATCCTATGTGACCTGCTGTAGGAGACCTGTAGGTGACAATTGAAATCATATTATAGCATATTTGAATAGGAAAGAGTCAAATCAGTCTATATTTTTTTTACGATCTAAAACAGAAATCAAGAATAGATATCTATGTGATAATCAAGGTTAGATCTTTAAAGAAAAGTGAATGACTTGAGGGTACAAAAAATGACAAATTCTAGTGAATACAGACGATGTTCCTAATGAGAATAGATTTTCAGAGATGTCAATAGTTTTCTGTTTTATTAAATCATTTGTTTTCATAAAAAAAATAATTTTTACATTTTTTAGTTCAGAATAAGGGTGGCACTTTACTTTTACTTTACCAAAGTAAAGTAAATAAAATATTTAGTATTTACTTTTGTAAAGTAAATAAATTATTTACTAGTTACTTTAGTAAAGTAAATAAAATATTTACTATTTACTTTTTGTAAAGTAAATAATTTACTTACTATTTACTTTTTGTAAAGTAAATAAAAATTATTTACTATTTACTTTCGCTAACTACCTATCAATCTTATTAAGAGGATACCCATAGGCCCTCATCTATATTGTAATGTTCAGTGTCTGTCGGTGTGTTATCGGGTTAAAGGTCACCAGACGTCTAGATGGAAAACCGTTAGGTAGGGACGTAACAATACTAATACCATATGGTGTTGGTATTGGAGGCCGGGAAATCGAATGGCATCCTTAGTTTTTCAAAATTTTCGAATAATTTTTTTTATTAAAAAATGGCTTTTTTAAGAAAATAATGATTTTCTATAAAGTTTGACCAAAGGTAATCGGGGTCGGGGAAGCGAATGGTATCGTTAGTTTCTGAAAATTTTCAAATTTTACTTTGCTTGAAAAAGCTTTTTTAAAGAAAATAGTGACTTATATTATAATGTTCAGTGTGTGTCTATCTGTTACCGGGTCAAAAAAACATGGTTTTAGTTTGCCCCTAGAGGTGAAAAAAACATGGTTATAGCTCGCGTTCTAGAGTAAATAATAGGCTTGGCTATCTTCTTCTATGTAATAATGATGACTGTCTCTGTGTGTGTTGGTAGGTTAAAGGAACAGGAATGATGGTATAGATGGGATGATAGGAGCATACGATTGTTTTCAAAGAAATTTTGTTATATTTGTTACCTTTAAATAAATTGAATATCATGGAATAGCTTTTGTTTCAAAACAGAGGTAGAATTTTAAGAGTGCCTTTAAGAATTCTCTCGCCATCAGAAAAGACTCTCTTCACGCAGTGAAAGCGGCCGTGCAGTATGCAGGGGTTTACACTAGTTTCTTTATAATTACAAGTAACGTGAACCCTACGGATTCACTGACCATTTTCTAAGAGAAAATTTAGTGTGATTATCATTCAAAATAATTTTCATTTGGATTATCTTATATCTAAATCTCCTTAATTGCATGAAAGCTACGAAACAAAACATCCACTCTACCGATGATCGTTTTATAGAAATATTCCTATATAGATTCACATGTAAACGACAAGCAAACCTTAAGTTTGAGTTCTTCGTCTTCGATTGAGTTCGATCAAGTCTAATACAGATATCTGACCATATTCAGTAGTTTGGGACGTCATATTTTCGAACTCTGAACTCTGACTTGTTTGAACAAAACGAGGAGACAAACATTCATGTATTTTTAAGCACAATATTCATCGCTATACGACTGTTTCTTTGAGAAAACGGAATTAAATATAGTTCAGATGCTTCAACTTTGTTCATCAAGTTCAGTAGCATGATCAGGCGGCGATCACTCCAAACCACATTTCTATGAAGATAATATCTTTTTCCAAACTAGATAATTTCGGACAGCTTCTCAAAGTTTTTCAACGACATGGCTACTTATCTATTTCTGCTTATGCTACAATAAGCAAATAATGCAATATCAATATTCACATTCGCTTCCTGGATATGCTCTGTTACATAAAATGTCTAATAAAAAATTATTTTTCTTCAAGAATCGATTTATTTGAGAATCTATTAAGGTATTCCAAATCTCATTTAATGCACTTATGATAAACTTTTTAAATCAACGACTAGTCGTTAGTCGGCCTCCCTCCAGTCGGCTACTCACGACTAGCCGTTTCTATGTACGGTTTATTTTTCTGTTATCTTCTGTTACATTAGGATTCTTATGCGCACAGAAGTAGCTTGCTCATAACATATCGATAAGCAGTCGAAAACTTCCAACACTCAGATAGCATTATGTAATTTTCATCAGTTTCAAATTCCTTTTTGTTTTTAAAAAACGATATTGTGCCGGACTCGTTATCAAACAAGATTAATTAGGCTCTTTAGAAAATCCACTTAAATTACTTGAAACTTATTTCAAACTATGCTTTGAAATAACGTTTTAACTCAACACCTAGTCATTCGTCGGCCTCCCGTCGGTCGGCCACTCACGACTAGCCGTTTCTATATTTAACACCGCTACATCGTTCAATATTAATTTAGGTTTGAACCGAATAGATGCATCTTGTTTGAATCCCTCTCAAAACGTTACTGGACATTTGTTAATACATTCATAAAGGAACTAAAAAAGGAAAACTATTCAAAAACTGCTACTAATAGAGTATATTACATTGTGATATAGGAAAAATCTTCGCCTATTTTCAATGTTATTTTAAGGTTGATGTCTATGAAGATTCAACAACAAAACACTAACCAGTCACTTCTTTTTCTTACGTGTTTCTGTATAAATCTTACTTAAAACTCTGACGTATAGTAATGTACAACGAAAAATGTTTCTATTAGAATCAATGTCGAACATGGATTCATGATCATTGATTATTTTTAGTTCAACCTTAAAATAGCAAGAAGTTCAAAAAAAAGCTAAGAAATAGATCAAAAAAGCTGTTCTTCACTTTGACTTCAGATTTTTCATACTTTTTAACGGTCAGCCAAGTTTCATCAAAAACTATGATTTGTTCATTCATCGTTAATTAATAACTAACAAAATTTAAAGACTAACCTCAGATTTGGGTTCCCCATAGCAAACTATATGTGGTGACATTTCACTGTACACAGTTTATATTATTTATTATTAATTATTTGGTAAAACCCATTCAGTCTTGATTTATCGATCTTTGGTTAGCTTGCATCAAAGTTTTTAAGAAAAATAGCAAAAAAACTATAAATTGCTTCTTTACTTATTCTTAACCTCAAAATTGACTCGAAATTCGAATTCTATATCTTCAACAAACCTACAACGACTTTTTTTTATAGAATACAACAGGTTTTATATATTAATCCAGGCGACACTATTTTTCGATTCGGGTGAAGACACAAATATGCCCACAACTTTTAGAAACAAACATATCTGCAAGACTACAAACCCGTTTTATGCGACATGATTCATGCTTCCATCCGAGCAACAAATTGTCATCATCTTAGCGAAAACCTTCTACAGTCAAATATTCCTATCAAATTTTTTATAGAAACTAATCTTATTGATCGATTTTTTGATCTAGACAATTTTTCACCCAACTTTATAAAGAATCACTATTTTCAAAACAATCTTTGTTGCAGTAAAATTTTTGAAAATCATAAAAATACAGATAGTGCCATTCAGAGCTGGGCAACTCAATTCAAAAAACGACCAACTCAACTCAATTCAACTCAATTTTTGAGTTGAAGTGAATTGAGTTGGAAGTGCTTTTCTGAGTTGATGAATTGAATTGAGTTGAGTTGAAAATTTTTTCGAAAATCATGTAATTGAATTGAATTGAGTTGGGAAATTTTTCGAAGTTCATGTAATTGAATTGAATTGAGTTGAAAAAAAAAGTTGTATTCAACGAATTGAATTGGAAACGTTTTCTTGAATTGGTTGAGTTGAATTGAATTGAGTTGGAATTTTTTTTCAAGGTCTATGAATTGAATTGAATTCAACTCAGAAAAGTCACACAAAATTTTGGTATGATTGACTTATATGATAAAATTCAAAATAGTCATTGTGTGATCGTAAATTAGAAAAATATTTCGATAGCAAGTCTTTTTTTTTATGTATATGGTCGATTTAATTTGAATTGCAATGTATATGAATAAAGATATATCTATATATATATTTTTCTGTAGCGGTCTCATAATCTCATCACTATTCTTTCCTTTTACGTGTCCAGTGCGTTTGTAAGATTTCTCTAATAAGTATTTCAGTATCCTGACGAGTATATCGAATACTGTGAATACTATATGCAATTTTTATTTATTTATTTATTTATGGGTTGCAGCAACATTTTATATGATGTTTGTTTTGAAATGTTGAACTAGTACTGTATGAGTAAGATAACGTAATAAATAGTAGTTGAACTGAATGATAAAAAAAATCAGTACTGATTACGAAAACACATGACGTTTATATATAAAACAGATAACAATTTAGAAACACTAATAATCTTTCAGCTTTTTAAACAAACTGTTTTAAGGAGACCTAAACAATTTTATCCAAACTATCGATGGAAGATATATCTCGATTACTATTAAAAGAATACTTTAAGTGCATATATCAGCTGGAGAGAACGAAAGAGTGCATATATCAGCTGAAGAAAAGAAAGAGTGCATCTATATATCAAATCAAGGGATGTAATAATATCTAAATTCAAAGATATCATCTTCACTAATATAATCATCTTTTGTTCGAAGAGACTTGATTTAATTGTGTTTTCATTTTTACCTCGTTTGTCTTGCTATATAAATACTGGTACTTATTCTACAGTGAACAAATAACACATTAATCTATTTTACCAGCAAGCTATATCAATATTTTCTACTAATTTAATCATGCCATCTGATGCTACTGAATCATCATTACAATCACCTATTGTTGACTGTGATACTGCAAGTTCAAGTGATGAGAGTTCCATTACAAAATCTGTTGAAAAAACAGCACGTGATCAATTTTACATCGAAATTAAAATTACAGATGAAAAGAAATCATGGGAAGCAAAATGCAAAATTTGCAAAAGTATAGTACATGGAACAAAAGGAGTGACATCCAACTATAATCGACATATCAAAGATTGTCATCCAGGTTATTATGAATCATGGCAACAAAAATTACAAACCATTGGTTTAACAAATCAAAAAAAAATTACTGATACAATAGCTGTTCATAAGTCGAAATCTTCTTCAAGCTCACTTTATTCGGCCATTAATCCACGTCAAGTTGAATTACAGAAATCTATCATTGAAGATTTAATAATAGAGCTTGGTCTTCCATTATCACTTGTTGAACGCCAAGGTTTCAATAATTTCATGTTTCATGTGGATCCTAAATTTTCAACAATTAGTCGACGCACATTAAGTCGTTCAATATTACCGAACTTATATACAAAAATGTTGGATGGTTTAAAATTATTCTGTTCAAAGGCAACGTTTATTTCATTGACATTGGATCTGTGGACAGACAGGAGACAACGTGCTTTTTTTGCTTTGACAGGTATAGAGAATATTATGTGCAAATTGCTTTTAAAAAGTTAATCGAATTATGTGTTTGATTTTGTAGGACATGCAATTGTTAATGCAGAGTTTAAATCGTATGTTATGTCTTTTCAACCAATTTTTGGTAACCATCGAGCACCTTTATTATTGGACACGTACGAAGCATGTATTAGTAATTTAAATATTCAAGAAAAGCTCGTACGATTAATTACTGATAGTTCTTCAAATAATATTGCAGCATTCAATGGTTTAATTATACCTGGTCTTGAATCTTATTTTCAAAACGATGATAATGACTTGTATTCAAATTGTTTTATCGATCCAGAACAATTCGAATCAGATGACAATGCAATTGATGAACATATGCCATCGGATGCCGAAGATATTGTTAAACAATTTCTTGACTCGATTGTTGCTGAAAATCAATCATTTCGCTTGCCATGTTATTCTCACACGATTCAGTTGGTTGTTAAAGATGGTTTGAAAAGTTCAGATTGTGTTCAAGCTTCATTGGAAAAAGTCTCGAAGATAGCTAAACTATCACATTCTTCGACATTAGTTGCAGAACGTCTTGAAAATATACATGTATGTATTCCAAATGCTACTAAGACTCGTTGGAATTCTCAATATGATATGGTCAATACTATAATAAGTATTCAAGCATCTGATTTAAACGATATTTTAATTCAAGCTCAACGACGCGAATTATGTCTGAAAACATTAGATTATCAAGCACTCAGTGAATTTATTAATTTATTGTCGTTTTTTGCGCAAGCAACAACTGCTACACAAGCACAAAATACTCCTTCTATTTCGATGGTAGCTCCTTCAATTTTATCTATTTATTCTGATCTGTTGGTTGAACAGACAAATCTTAAACATACATCAAATTTATTTCAATCATTAATGGAATCTCTTTTATCTCGTTTCGGTGGTATGTTGGAACAAATGTTATTGACAATTGAAATTACAGAAAAGAAAAAAAAGAAAAATTTTTATGATCTATTCAAAGATCCTGTTTTTTTAGTTGCACCTTTTTTGGATGGCCGATTTCGTTTAAGTTGGATATCAAGAGAAAGTGCACCTGTTTTGGAACAAGTGCGAGAAGAATTATCGAATAAAATACAGCAACTTGTATTAGAACAATGTATTTTATTTCATCAGGATTCAACGTCACCTCACATATTGGATAATGATTGTTCAACACCAACACTTGCTTTAACAGTACAAACACAACCGTCTTCTGCTAGTGCTGCAACAAGTCCTGTAACACCAAAACGAAAAGTATTATTCGGAAACATTGCCCATGAAACAAAAAAAACAAAATCTGATCCATTCAGTTATATTAAAGATGAGATATTGAAATATGTAAATGATGATATTATAGATCCTATGATTCTTATAAAATCTAAACATATTTATCCGACATTATCAAAATTGGCAATGAAGATTCTGTCGATTCCTGCTACATCAGCTCCAGTAGAGCGTGTATTTAGCCAGAGTGGCTTCTTATTACGACAACATCGTGCTTCAATGACACGAACTACACTACAGCAATTGACAATGCTCAAATGCAATCGTGGTCTTTATTAATACTAACTTTATGCTTTTGAACACTATGTTTATTTTCTCAAACTTGTTTTTCTACCTTTTTTTATTTATCGTTTGATTTTATTTATGCATATGCATTATTTGATTGACAATTGTTGATTATCCTGTTGTTTTTCCTTGTAAATCAATCGTTATTTTATGGGGCGAACAGCAAAAGTCTTTTTTATGCGTTCATTTAACATTAATAAACCAGCACAAAACTTATTTAAAAAAAAAATTTTAATAAGATTGAGTTGACTTTTGAGTTGCTTTGAATTTAATTCGGTGAATGAATTGAGTTGAATTGAGTTTTAAAAACTTTTCAGCATACACGAATTGAATTGAATTGAG
Organism: Macrotrachela quadricornifera; assembly: GCA_022393335.1. Classification (NCBI taxonomy): domain Eukaryota; kingdom Metazoa; phylum Rotifera; class Eurotatoria; order Philodinida; family Philodinidae; genus Macrotrachela; species Macrotrachela quadricornifera. The sequence continues at coordinate 1,689,256 of JAJEKB010021311.1, forward strand.
TTGAATACTATTTTCTAATACGAGTGAATTGAACTCTTAATAGTTTTAAAGTATTTGAGTTGAGGTGAATTGAGTTTGGAAGTGCTTTTCTGAGTTGATGAATTGAATTGAATTGAGTTGGAAAAATTTTGAAAGATCATATAGTTGAGTTGAATTGAGTTGACATTTTTGTTCATTGAATTGAATTGAATTGGACACACTTTTGAGTTGAGTTGCCCAGCTCTGGTGCCATTCGATTCCCCGACCCCGATTACCTTTGGTCAAGCTTTATAAAAAATCATTATTTTCTTAAAAACAGCCTTTATTTATCAAAAAAAATTATTTGGAAAAATTGAAAAACCGATAGTGCCATTCGATTCCCCGACCCCGATTACCTTTGGTCAAACTTTATAAGAAATCATTATTTTCTTAAAAAAAGCCTTTTTTTAATAAAAAAAATTATTCGGAAAAATTGCAAAACCGATAGTGCCATTCGATTCCTTGACCTTTACAACCTTTGCTGAAATGTTAAAATTCGATTTTTTGAAACTTAAGATTTCTTTTTTGGTTTTCTAAAAACATGTTTTTTGACCTTTCACCCGGCACAAACAGACACAAACGCATTTCACTTTTTTTCGTATCACCCTCCCTGTAGTCGAGGGAATAATGACATCGCTGAGTAGGGAACCAAAGGGTACTCTCATAGTGTAGTAGTTGAGGACCTATGGGTACCCTCGTAATATAGGAGATGAGGACCTATGGGCACCCCCATAATATAGGAGTTGCGGACCTATGGGTACTCGCGTAATATAGGACTTGATGATCTATGAGTAACCCATTTAATAACGTGAAATATGGATGTAAGAGTTTACTTAACTCTAATATATGAATGAGAAATATAAGTTAGATTTCTATATTTACTAGTAAATATATTTACTTTACAAAAGTAAATAGTAAACATTTCATTTACTTTACAAAAGTAAATAGTAACTAATTTATTTATTTACTTTACAAAGGTAAATAGTAAATAATTTATTTACTTTACCTTATTTACGTAAAGAAAAAGTAAAGTAAATGTGCCACACCTAATGTAGAGTTCTTTCACATCTGAAAGATACTTTCTTTATCGAAAATCTTATACAAGCAAAACCACAGCAAGAAAACTATTTACAAACTGTTTATTTTGGTTATGTTGTTAACAGAAAGTAAAGAAAACAAACAAGAGCAAGCTTATAATGAAGACAAAATCTCAATGTTTGTGATAGTTGTCAAAGAAGTGCAAGAAACACAACACTTTTGAACAGAAATTACATTTTATTTCCAGTCACTAAATGTTAATAACCATTTAACAAATGATGAAAATGAAAACAGAGGACATACAATTATCTAAAACCGAAAAAAGACAGTACGATAGTTCACTGCAGTAGTGTACTTTTTCATACCAATCAAAAATCTTGCCAGTCCAGAATAGAGCAAGCAAACAGTCTAGAATTTTCAGATTGATCAGCAGTGCTTGTGAGCTTGTAGTGCTGAAAATTTCAAATGTATACGATCTTTATTGACTGCATTATAAGGTTTTCAAATTTTGACCATTTTAGCTGGGAAGAACAGAAAATTGGTCCTGACTTTTCAGGAAAGAGCCGTGAGCACATATCCTTTTAGGCTTTTTATTATCTCGATGCCCTCTAACAAAGGGCCTATGGATGAAGGGAATCGGCATTAGATACCTCGGGCATGTCAATCTGTCTGGAAGGCTGTTAAAGTGTATATAAAAAAAAAGAAAAGACAAAGAAAAACGAGAAAAGAAAAAAAAGAGAGGAAAAATGACATTATAAACAACATTCTTTTTCGCAGAAAAAAAATGAAATAATAAGGCGCAGAACATTATGTAAATGGAAAGAAAAAAGAATACCTCTAACGTGATATACTGCAGAGGAGAAAGAGAAACAATAGCGAAGACACTTGTCACCGCTAACAGGGCGGTTCTTTCATCGGTTATTTATTTAAGTAATTTTGACTAACTTATATTTCTTCTTCTTCGTCTCTGTCACTTTTTAGCTGGCTGAGGTAGTCGTTCAAGTAGTGAGTCATGTTGTGTAGGAACGATCATAAAAGAAAGAATAAAGAGAAAACTTCTCATACTTTTCATCGAGTTGTGCAACTCCAGAGCATTGAGAGAAGAAAGAAAGAAAAAGAGAGAGAACGAATTTATAAACAGCTTTGCATCGCATATTTTATCACAAAACTAACCTCTAAAAAGTGGTAGAAGCAGATCAACTGAAAGGTAACATTTGGCTTCTCTGTTTTCCTTTTTCTTAGTAATAATAAACAGTTAGTCGATTCCTATTGTACGTAAGAAAGAGATCTGTCCAGATTCTGTAGTTTCTGAACTCTCATATATGTAATACTTGAAATTTGAATTCAAGTATTCAAGTATTCGAAGAGGAAGAGGGGAAACATTGGGGGTGCAGAACCTCACAGAGGCACCTACGGGTGAGGATGAAATCCTGGAGGAGGGCTAGCTGAGGATGAGGGCCATATGCTGGAGGAGAACGTTCCAACACTACACAGGGCCAGATGATAGTGAGGGTGAAATCCTGGAGGAAGGCGTTACGACATCTTACAAGGCCAGCTCATGGTGTTGGTGGAAGGCTGGGAAAGGAAAATACTTGAATTCAACTTTCAAGTTTGATACTACTGACTATGACCGACTAATATTATGAGAAATCAAGTTAATCGGATCAATGTCCTCGATTAGCTTAGAAATGGACTCATGGGAAAGAGCACTGGAGAATAAATTAGATTTCTTTTTCAAAAGTGTGGGATATGATAGTTTGGTATAGAAAAGTTTTTCTGCAACAGATCAGAAAGGTATGATTTCTCAGAATGTTGATGCCTCAGCTGGTAGAGAACATTGTTCTAATTTTCAGTTTGTATGTTTAAAATTGAAGATTATATCGAGAAAACTCTAAATCCAAAATATCAGCTCCTGCGGACATATCCATGAAAAAGGCAGCCTATATATATTTCTTCAAATTATTTATTTATATTCGACGAGCTAACTTCTTCATATTTTACCACCGAACGTTACTAAATATCACTTCTCTTATGTGTTGAAATCATACGCATTACGCCGATTTTAGGGAAATTTCCATATGAGAAAACTCACGTTTTCAATAAAAAAAACCGAAATAGACTTTTAATCATAGAAAAATGCGCCGGAGTTTCCTCTTTTAGAATATATACCGATGACAAAATGATTGCAAATCGTATTGTTGATGAATATTTCCCTAGATACTCGGCTAGAACTTTGGAAAAAAAACTGTCACATCTACTCAATAAATCCGTTACTTCGATCAAAATGCTTAAAAAGGTTAACTAGCGCCCAGTAGCAATTCGAAATGATAAATTAGTAGATAATATATAGTATTATAAAGAGTCTACGATGGGGATAAAAACCACTAAATAATATTTAATCGCGTGATATCAAAGTTACAATATCTTTTATTCCATCGAACAAATTCTATAGTTGTCAGTCAATTTTGTATCATAGAAATTATTGTCGTATTCTGACATTTTGCGGTGAACAATAAAATATTTTGGTGAAAGAAACTACGTGATTCCAAGATGAAAAGAAAAATATGGCAAAAACTACATTTCGCAGAAAGAAAATTTGTCACTCATGCGTAATTATTTCTCAATAAGTAGTAACTCATCTATTTATATCATAAAATACTGGGGTTTTATGAATAATAATTTATTTTATTGATATAACGTCATTTGTATGCAGGTAAAAGAGGGGAAGCAAAAAAAATGCTTTCAAGCATTGATAAAAGTGAAGAGAAAAGTAGCTTTTATTTTCTCAGACGAGACATGTAAGAAGCCCTGTATAACGAAAAGTAGGCGTAACTAAAGAAAGAAAAGATTTTTATCTTGCATCGTAATATTATTATATATATATATAGTTTTTATGAGAAGTAGAGAATATTTCTTGTTTCGATAAAAGATATCTTTTTAGATTTAAAGCATAATGGCAGGACCAGGAACAGGTCAGACAAATCGTATTGTTCGTGTAATGGATGAATTACAAAAGGATCTCCCTGAAGGAATTACTGATATTAAACAAGTTGACGCAACAGATGTAACAGTTTGGAGTGCTCTATTTCATGGACCGCAAGATACTCCATATGAAGATGGAAAATTCACAATTTTAATCGAATTTCCACCTGAATTTCCATTTAAACCACCAAAGATTCGATTCAATCCTCCATTATATCATCCTAATGTTTATGAAGATGGAAGCATTAGCTTAAATCCCAATGATCCAAATCAATGGACTCCAAGATCGGCATTGGGTCCTATTCTATCGTCAATATCTCCAATGATAGCAAATCCATCCATAGATGATAAACCAGCCAATGAAGAAGCAGCTGCTCTTTATTCTTCAAATAAGGAAGAATTTATGAGGAAAATCAAAGCAGAAGTGGCAAAAACAACTACTCAATGAACTTTCCTTTCATTTGAAACTTTTGATTGATATTATATATGCATTTTGAATTCATTTGGATGTGATTAAAAATATTTACAATATGTATTATCTTTGGGCCCTGCGAGTCTGAGATTTTCCAACTCGATCCCAATCCGCTTTTGTGGATGTACAAACTTGTTGCACAACCGCCAAAAGTTTTTTTAGATGAATCCCAAGTTTTTTCAGACAAAACTCACAAATTCTTTTCCAGTAAAAAGTAATGTCTTCTGTCATTTGTGCATTAGTAAATCTCTACATCATCCAATATTGTTACGAATAGAAAAACTTGTCTTTATTAAAGCGTTTCTATATACAAATATCAATGGATAAAAGTATTGGAAAATGAAAATGATGGACACAAATAATTAATATTCAATAAACAGAAACTGCATCAAAGTGATAGCAGTTTTTAACTATAGATGAAAGTAAAATATTTAATAAAATACGTTTTCATAGTTCTATTTTTGTGATAAGCATTTAACAGGTTCAGATATGATTTTCTTTTCTTATTTTTTCTTGAATAAAATAGCAGAAGTTCAACTTTGGTCCTGTTTGAATGAATTCAAACCAGTAGGACTTTCTTTTTGAGCCCTATCTAGTGAATGAATGAATACAGAATTTTTGATTAGTTGTTTCATGAGAGCACACGATTAGTATAATTCAAGACAAAATATGCTCTAACAAATTGCGACTTTAATTGTAGAAAAGTCTGAAATTGTATACGACGTTAATATAAGGAAGAGATTTCAACAAAATCACGTGTCTCACACAAAATGTTGTTCGCTAAATATGGTCCTTCGTAAACAAACTTTATTACCAAGATAATCATCTTATCATTTGTTGATATAGCAAATTAATAGCGTGGATTATTTGTTATAGTTTATGCCAAAGTTAGGTAATAGCCCTTGCAATTGTACTTCAATTCACGTATTGAAGAGCTTTAGCTGCCGCAAGCCAAGTATATCTAGATATCCATGATATTACTTGGATGGATACTTAAAATTCCAGTTAATAACTTAAATACTTGTTTGAGATTGATGGAAAAATCGATAAAAATACTTGGAAAGTAACTAGATACTTTTAATGGCGAAAACCAAGTTCCTATGACATTTCTATACTACCTATAGTTCTCTTTTCTTTAAATTAGCGTTACCACATCATCAGATAATGTCATTATATGGCGTTTTGTAGCTATAGCGGCGCTTAGTATCGTAATGTGCTGGAGTGTTCTATGCAGTACAATAGCGCTAAAAAGTTTTGTTACAGCCGTCACGCTGTTATTTGCAAAAATACTTTATTAGATATGCATTATTATCTTCAAATTTTTAATTATCCGATTGATCAATATAGTCGCGATTTGTAGAATTAGCAAATGATACGGATGATCGTTCGTACGTTATTTTAGGTCCTTAACTTTTGTATAATAGTCGTTTTTTATATATTTTCAGATTAAATGTATCGATTATCTTATACAACAAATCAACGACATCGTACTCGATAAATAAAATTTCAGTCAGTTCGTCACATCATTATTCCTAATGAGACCTATTCGGATGACAACAATAATGATGATAATAGCGAACAACTCTTATAGACTATTCTGATAATAAATCATCATTTTTCTCAATTTTTGACTTTTAATACCCTCCTGTTTGTCATCACTTGTCCCATTGATATGGCCTCTCAAAATCGTTGATTGTCATTAGCTGAATAGTTCTAGTATAACATAAACGAAGTATAAGTTTGAAGGGTATCGAAACGGTAGTAGTGATCACTTGTGATGATTGCCAGTAATGGAATAATTATAGTAACAAACCATGGAATAAGAACGTGAACAAGATGAGAATAAATGATCGCTGAAATCGATAAGTAAAATGCGCACATGATCAACATTCCTACCTTGTAACTCATTATAAGAAGATGCTGAAAACATAATTGTTCGTTTGTACCACGCAAAACATAGTCAAGCTAATACATGTCTAACACATCAGTAGATGTCGAACTGTATGTAAACGAGTTTTAGCATGTTTCACTATTGTCACAATTATCATGGAGATGATTTTGGTAATAGAACCAAAATCTGCTGATATATAACAAGCAGCCATATAGAGCCTTATGTCCACGAATAAAAAAAATCGTTGAGTGCTAAATTGATATTTGAAAGGAAAAGTACTTTTTTTTATCTACGATTACTTTCGTGTGGCAATGTAAGAGGAGACAAATACAGAAAGAGATGTCTTTTATATGCCAATACCATCTCTTTCATGGAAAAAGGCTTTTCATGTCTACTCAAACACTATTGGTATGCGCGATGTCACGTTATCTGGATTATGTTATCATTACTATTTTTTTTTTTATTTTATAGCTATTTCTTTTATACTTATCAATATTACATTTGTTGAATCAAAAATGATGCTCTACCATACTGATGTTACTTTGTAATGGGCATGTTTTTTTATTCAGACTTCTTTAGTGTAGTGTATTCATCTTTCCTTCAATTATCCATCTAGATTTAGTCATGCTCAATTCGAAACATTTCTTGCAAAATATAAATCTTCATCATCTTCTTCGATCATGTCATGAATCGAGAAAGAAGATCGATTCTTTACAATACGAACTCAAATACTGAAGGAGCAAACGAATTTTGAAAAACAACTACTCTTCAGAAATCGTACAATTCCGAACAAAGATATGAATGACCAAGCGAATGAAAGCATCATTCACAACAAACTACAGAATTGAGAAAAACGGAACAAACGCCTTATTCTTCATTATAAAGATGAGCAACGTCTTGCAAGTCATAAGGACGATCTTCGTCGAATATGGAATGAGATATTCAATAGAACATCTTTCACCGATACCCAACTTATCATTGGCAATTCGAATAATCGCAATACTGCACAAGAACTCGTATCAAAATGTCCAATTATGTCATTATATTCAGAAAACAAAAACTAATCGACCTAAATAAAAAATATTTTTCTTTCGCTGTATTGCTAGTTCAACCTCACAAATAAAAATCAATCATGTCTCCTATATTTTTCATTTTTCGATAAAATTAAGAATTAAATATTGCACGTACCTATACATAAAGAATTTTCTCATTATTTTTTCATTCCACGATGAATCAACAAAAAGAACCAGATATAATCATTCCAATTAACTACGCAGAAATCTATCAAAACAATCAGCAACGACGAAACTGAGAAACTGAATAGAATGAGGACCATGCCAATGAAACTCACGTCGAGCACCAAAGCGCGGGCAAACGAGAAAATAACCTGAAAGAATTCGCCAAAAGATTATAGTTAGCTTCTTCGCAAACATAACAACATGTCTTCTCTTACTCATATCAAAGATTTCTTCTGAACAAACTCGTATCCAAAGCAGTTAATCATTCCGACCAACCTGAAAAGCGTCAAAGCCATCTGATGATTTCTTTATCTTGGATGAAATCGCAATAATGGTTGCTGGATTCACTTTCATGTGTTACGAGAAAGTTCCAATGAAATCGTACTTTTTATTCAATGATGAAAAACACACATACACCATTTTTCACACTACTCTATATTGAATCAAAAAGACCAAAGAGAGCGCTTGTATATATACGATCATGCGTATCTAGGGAACAGGGAAAAGGAAGAATACAATGAAGGGATGATGATCAAAAAGATATCACATGGAAGAAAGGAATAATGTAACGTTTAATGAGAGAAAAGTGAAAAGAGGAAGAGTTAAATTGTGAACGTTTAGTCTGTAATACCATGTGTATCTGAATGACTCGAGGTATCTGTTAAGTCCGTAATTTTGTTGATGTATATATATTTTATTCTAACTGATAATACACATGTCTCTTACATAAAAAACAATCAGTATATATACCAGTCAAATGTTAAGTGGAATATGGATTATTCCATGATATAAGATATCACCTTTGGAAAATCCATGATTAATACATAAACGTAAGAACAACCATCATCGGATTAAACCAAGAGAAACACCAGGGAAAATACCTGGCAGAACGAAAGAAAAGAAGAGAAGAGAGTTATACTTAAGAACATATATGTGTAACGAACGAACGAAAGAACGAAAGAGAAAACATATATATAAGAGTAAAAGAAAAGAAAAGCACATAGAATAATTCCCTATGGAATGTGTTATACAAATATTCCATAACACCTCCCCCCATAAAATTAAGATGAACTTCCACGTTCATCGTAAAATTCCACATGTCAATGTTCCGGTATTGCCACTACCATTGTCATTGATTGTTCACCATTAATTTCTTCACCAAAATCGCTTGCCATACTTTTATATCTGTTAATGAAATAATTCTGATTATACGGAAATAACAGGTCTAGAATAAACTAATTTCAAACTACTAATATGAACATGTTTGACAGCTGTTGATTGAGAATCTTGAATAGTATATGATGGATGCTGTTTTTTAATAATTAAAAATGGACCAGAAAAACGTTCACGAAATTTTCCACCACCACCAGGTACTTTCCACCAAACTAAATCATTAACTTGGAATTGATGGTCTTGACGATGAGTATCAAAACGTGTTTTTGATCGTTGTTGTTGAAACTGCATTTGTTGACGTGCTGATTTTCTGTAAATATCATTCCATCTGATCAATTTATTCCAATAATCATTTGGTCGATCAAAATGGAATGTTTCATAGGTATGATTCAATGGTAATATGGGAAGTCGACCAAACATTAATTGAAATGGACTATACCGTGTACTACTTTGAATACCAGTATTGTAAGCATACGTTACTGCTCCAAGATATTTGTCCCAATCATTTAACTCATCATTTTGAAATTTCGCTAATTGTGTATGAAATGTACTATTAAACCTTTCAGTTAAACCATTTGATTGTGGATGATACGCAGTTGTTTGAATATGATTTGTTCCTAGTAGTTTAGTTAAATTCCTCATTAACTCGTTATTGAAATGAACACCTTGATCTGTGATCAATCGTC
>JAJEKB010021311.1:1698763-1742083 GCA_022393335.1 Macrotrachela quadricornifera
CATAGAATAATTCCCTATGGAATGTGTTATACAAATATTCCATAACAGTATCTTTGTGCGCATCTTGAGTAATAGATTTATGACATGAAGAACTTTAATTGCCAACTTTTTCATGTTTGTTAGTATGTTGTTCTGATTTTGACTGAGGATAATTATCAGATATATTTGCAGTTTCAGATTTTGTCATTTCCTGTGCCATTTTATTAGCGGTTCCTGTCAAAAGAAAAAAAAGAGCATATTAACAGATATAAATTCATCGATCATCTTATTATCTAAATTTTAAATAGAATGTAGTATTCATTAATACCAATATAAACTGAAAATGGACTCTAAAACATATACCTATATTTGTATTCTTGGAAGATATATCAACAAGATTATCTTGATTCGTGTTCTTAAACAAAGTGGGATCTCTTTGGCTTCTTGGGTGTCCATGTGTTCGACTATATTCATCCGGATAATTACTTTCTTGATGTACTGCATCACTAGCTGGGTTTAGTTGAGTTTGTTCAGAAGGTTCCGTATGAGTGGAAGACAATGATGACATTGTATAAATTTGTAATTTATTTTAAATAATTGAAAAATATGAGTTTAGAGTACACATCACATGCATCTATATATAAAGTAAATAAAAGAAACGCAATTATGACATATGACGATAAATATATTGCCGATTCAAGAGCACAAGAATTTTTTCTTGCTGATTTACGTCGTAACAATGAATTGCGCCAGTTGATTTTACGAAAGAACGCGTAAAAGAAAAAAAAAGAACCTCAAGCACATATTTTTTTATCGCGATTCGTTTGTGAATGGAAGACATGAAGTCTTCTCATATGTGTATGAAAAGAAAAACATGTTTTTTAGTTTTTACTCTTCGAACGTGCAATTTTTCTTTCAATTAAAAATGACTTTCCAATCGATTTATTCTATTCGGCTCAAATTGATCACATGAAAAATTTTTCTTATCTGTTACATACAGAGTACCACATAACCTTTACCTCCCACTCTCTATGATCTAAAGGACACATAATGTTACAGTATATTTATAACATATTAAAGCTTGTTACAAACTGGATTTGTTGATACCAAATAGTAAACGATATGAAGTTCTCTTAGTGTCGATCGGACGAATTTTTCATAAATTTGATACTTTTTTTGATATAGAAAAAACAAGTTGTCAGTAATTCAAAAATGAAGTAAAACATTTTTCTTGGATACTGTTACATGGTTCGATAGAGCTCATCGAGCTGTACAAAACTATACATTTCAAAAATCTTTTGAGGCATCTTTTTGAGATAAAATATCCAAAAAAGTACTTGAAAAACCACAAAAATAACGAATATAAGTTAGTTCCATGTTTCATGCATATTCTGATATACTTGATCATTATTCCTTACTTTGCATGATGGCTTATAATATTCTGTCGGTCCAAATTTCTACCCATAAACTTCAACACTATCTTTCAGATCATGTTTCACAAAATAATAATAAAAAAATATGTCGTGGTAAAAAACACGAAGAATGTATCTAGTGATATATAGTCTGAATTCGGATTTCCTGTAGAAGAAAATGAAAAAGTATCCTGATCAATTTGATATCATACAAAATTACTCTTCTTATTTTCAATGTTTTCAAACGTATAGATTTATTGATTCTAGTATGAGTGGCATGAAAGATCATAAATGTCCTCAACATATTACTAAAGGGCAAAAACAATTAAAAACATTCATCGTATCATCATCTTCTTCGAGATTGACATTATCAATGAAAATCATCAACTAAAAAAAAAGAAGAAGATCTAAAAAGATTATTCGTTCAATGGGTTATGGCTGGAATATGACCATTTCATATTATTTCTGATTCTGTTTTAGAACATATCATTCAAGAGCGTTTAGATATAGATATGATTACGTTGCTTTTCTGTTGATACTCTCTCATCTCGTTAAACTTTTTTCTTAAGAACATGAATTTCATTTAAAAAGAATAAAAGCACATGATATGTTATGTAGTAATCAATCAATCCGAAATGAATTAAGTAAATTAGCTGAATTAGAGCGAAATCAATTACGACAATTATTTTCAGACTGTTTATACTATTTTTCATCCGTATATATTGACACCTTAGTTTTTTATGCGGAAAATATGTACAATTTTTCAAAATTTTATTTGGCATAAAATTTATTATATACTCCTCCATGGAATAATATTATTTGCTATCATGTATTTAAAGTGGATAAAGATAAAAAATATTCAAATCCTCTGGTATTTTAGGAAGAATATGAACAATTATTTTCATATCTAGTCAAATTAATATCCATTTCAAAATAGACGAGACGTGGGTATTTTTTGAATAACTTTTAATAAGTACATGATAGAGAGCTGCGGTTTTCACCGTTAGAAAGAGGAGAGAAAGACGCATCGAAATGCATATGGAAAGAGTTTTCTAACTGCTTTTCTAAGACTGTTGTGCAAAACTTTTCAAAAAACGTGACGCGTCTTGTGGGCTACATAGTCGTCATTAGGTTTTCAGAAGTGTTCCAGAACCGCCAGATCGCGAGCTACAAAAACCATGCAAAAATTCAAATCAAGATCGATGTCAATGAGGCATTTTAGTCGTGGAAATAAACTGAATCACCTAGTTTTCCTTGAAAAAAACACAAAAAACTGCAAATTTTTGTGATATTTTCATCAAAACTCGTGTTTTTAACACGCTGAAAAAGAGGAGAATTTGAACAATGTCTGATTATAAGTCTTAGGAAAGAAGTTAGAAAACTCTTTCCATATGCATTTCGATGCGTCTTTCTCTCCTCTTTCTAACGGTCAAAACCGCAGCTCGCTATCATGTATTTATCAAAAGTTATTCGAAAAATACCCGCGTCTCTTCTATTTTGAAATGGATATTAGCTTATCATATATTTTTAATTCCCTGTAGTTCAGTTGCAGTTAAGCGGGAATCTTCTGCTGCCGATGAAGTTGTGAATTAATGACGGTCTAATTCAGATTCGTCAACTGTTAATGATATTTTGTTTCTTCGATCAATCAAGAATAATAAAAAAAAGATTGATCTATAACATGCATTAAGTATTATTTCTTTGTCTGTGTTTGTTCCTTTTTCTCAATTTTTTTTCTAATATGTGATTAAATGAATTAAACTATCAAATAATAGAGAAATATTTTAAAGACGAAACGAAGCGAGGCGAGAGATAAAAAGCCCTCTCCGTTTCGATCTCTGTTTCCAGTAGATTATTGATGATTGTTATATAATAATAAGAACTCAGAAAATGAAAACATCATAACAAAAGCTGAACGTGAAAACTATCAAAGGTAATAATTTTTGAAGAGAAACATTGTTCTACTAGCATATCATTCTTTTCTATAATGATGTGCCCCCGAAGCTGTCAATGTAGGCGTACGCTCTATGCCCGTGTTGTGCACAGTCTGCTGCGATAATAGTTAATGAGAAGCTATGTCCTTGGTGGTTGATATCGATAGACACGTGTTCGACTTGCCAAGAAGACGTATAGTAGTATGCACCATTGCTCTTAAAACGAGAGTCAGCTCCGGCTGAGGATGCAATCGCCTTGTAATGTCTTTTTACCAGTGTCTTGTTGTTGGTTACATCGTTCAGCTCGATTGTTATAAAACTAGCCTCTTCTTCAGGATGATTTATTTCCAAAACTGCTAACCATGCAAACGAGATATTCGAACCATAATAATTTCGTATTTGTCGGGTTACAATTATAGCATAACCGTTAGCAACCGTGTCTTCAACTCGCAGTGAGTACTTGCCGCTGTGCACAATATTTGGCATAAGATTACCAAGCACCGGATCGGAGACATTGGTAACAAGGCTTGAATGTGTAGTAACAATGGTTGAGCTATAGTTCGAACCACCTGGCAAATAGTCGTTTGCTTTAAACACAGTAAATGATTTTGAATTTCGATAGCCACCACCTATAACCCAATCAGACAGGTTGCCCAATTCGAATCCACCATTGATGAAAGCGTCTGGAAAAAAGATAGAATATTTAATGATTTCTTTTATACAACTCGATGATGAATTCTCTGCAACTTTAACAAAGAATACTAGGATATCTGCTTGGGTTGGGTGAGGGTGGGTTGTGCGATATTATCATAACTTCCACCCTAGTCCTCAGCACTATGATGAATAAATTAAATAGACATGTAAAGATATCCATCAATATTGGCAACAATCTATGCTATGAGTAGTAGATATCCGAAATTTTTCATAAAACGTCATAACGCGTAATAGAGATTTTCTTCGAAAATTTTCGACAAAACGTGACACCGAAATATTAATTATGATTACAGAATTGCATCGAAGAGGGTGTGAAGTCTATATTGGTAACTTCATTTAACTCTTCTGTTTCCTATTGTTGATCATGAGAATACACGTGTAAGAGTGTTAGGATGAGAGTGATGATGAAGAGATGCTTTTTATGCTTATCCATATCCTCGCGCCCTCACCGTCACTCTCAGCTTCACTGTCTCAACATAATCTTTACAAACGAGAAAAGGCATCAGAGAAAAACATAAAGAAGTTCTTTTGAGATTTAGGAAACATTTAGTCATTACGTGCTGAGTGTTTTAGAATGGCAACATAGAAATATTTCGAGTAACATTTATAACGAAGTTCCGAGCAAAAAGATATTGTTGTATCTAAGGCACATTGTTAATTCTAATCTAAGTTTAGACATTCTTTTTTTTGTGCAATATAACAAATAAATAGGCATTTATAAACATATTTCTGAATTAAACTCGAAGCAACATTTTGGTTACAGAAATGATCTAAAAGTAACTCTTGTGTCCTAGACTTTAAGAGACAGTCATCGAAAAGCTATTCAAACCAGTTACCCAAATATTTTTATTTTCGATCTTAGTTTGCGAGTTCAAACGAACTAAGAAAACGATCTTTCTCTAATTTTTGTAGAAAATTTTGGTTTATTTCAATGATCTAAAACTGATGACGATAAGTATCAGTCAGTGAGCAATCTTACATTTGTGGACACTTTTCTTAATGACATTATGAGTATAACAAGTTAATCAAAATAGAATCAGTAGAAAAGAGCTCCTCTACAGAAATATATAAGGCTCTTTCTGAAATCTTTGTGAAAAATAGCTGATCAATTTCATTTTGTATAACAAATTTTTTAATTTCCCATAAAAAAATAGAATAATTAGCTGACATATTGTTTTATAGACCATTATTCGCTCTATCGATTGATATCATTTGAAGTATCTCAAATGCTAACACTTTTTAAGGGAACAATACACGCAATGAAGGTTGTTCACAATTAAAGATCTTATAGCAAATTTATAGTCCAGACCTTTGATTAACGATAAAACAGATGTAATACTATTTTCAGGACAATCTATTATTATATTAAAATAAGTGGCCAATATACCTGTGTCACTAACACACGAACACAACCGATCAACGGCAAGGAAGTATACTTCATAGTCATCAAAATTCGATTTTTCTTATATGACTATGCTTTTTCTGCTGACTATATCTACACTTCTTGAAAGCTCAAAACCTGCAAAAGATCGTCTGTAGTCCACGAGCCATTGTTTACTATTTATGAAGAGGTTTTTCCACCACAGAATAACATCAAACAAATGTTACTCTTGCTTTACCTTTGATAAAACCACCTTCAACTGTGCAATTATCTGTCGAACATAACATACCTGAACAAACTGCTTTATCATTTGTCCAATTGCCATTACAAACTCTTCCATCTGGCCAAGTCATATTACCGCGACCTGATTTAGTATCATTCATCCAACCACCAGTATACTTTCTACCATCTCCATACTGCATTGTCCCTAAACCATGTTTCTTGCCATTCACCCAATTACCTTCGTATCGATCACCATCTGGCCATGTCATAACACCATCACCTGATCGTTTATTATTAACCCACTTACCGATATATCTTCTTCCGTCAACATAATCCATCTGTCCTGTCCCATTCCTTTTGCCTTCAATCCAATTACCATCATATCTATCACCATCAGCCCAAATGAAGATTCCCTGACCCCACCGTTTATCATTAAGCCAGTTACCTTCATATTTATCACCATTGGGCGTGATCATCAGACCTAAGCCCGACCTTGTATCATTTATCCAACTACCTGTATATGTTCTGCCGTCGGTATAATGCATTGTACCTAATCCGTGCTTCTTTCCATCGGACCAAACGCCTTCGTATCTATCACCATCAGACCATGTCATAATACCTTGACCCGATCTCTTGTCATTGATCCAACCACCACTGTAAATTCTATCATCGATGTAGTTATTTGTGCCATTTCCATGACGCTTTCCGTCAAACCAATTACCCATATATATCCCACCATCAGACCATATCATTTTACCCCAACCAGATCTTTTATCATCGATCCAGCTACCTGTGTATATTCTACCGTCAGTATAATTATAAGTTCCATTTCCATTTTGCTTTCCATCAACAAAATTACCATCATATTTGCTGCCATTAGGCCATGTCATTACACCTTCACCTGACGCTTTATCATCGGTCCAGTTTCCATCATATTTTTTTCCATCAGACCAAATCATCAGACCTCGACCAGATCTTTTATCATTTTTCCAGTTACCTATATATATACTACCATCACTTGTGTTGAATGTACCAGATCCTGTGCGATTGTTGTCGACCCAATCACCCTCATATGTACTATTGTCAGGCCATATCATTGTACCTCTTCCCGACATCTTGTCACCTATCCAATCACCTTCATATTGTTTTCCATCCGGCCAAGTTAACGTGCCTTTACCAGATCTCATGTCATCTTTCCAAATACCTTCGTATATGTCACCATTGGAATAGTGATGTGTTCCTAATCCATTTCGATTTCCATTGCGAAAATTGCCAGTATATCTGCCACCGTCATCTAATGTCAATATACCTTGACCTGACATTTTGTCATCGATCCAGTCACCATCATATTTTTTTCCATCAGGCCATGTCATTAATCCTCGCCCAAATCTCTTGTCATCCATCCAGCTACCTGTGTATATTTTACCATCAGTATAATTATAAGTTCCATTTCCATTTTGCTTTCCATCAACAAAATTACCATTATATTTGCTGCCATCAGATCGTGTCATTACACCTTCACCCGATATTTTATCATCGATCCAGTCACCATCATATTTTTTTCCATCAGACCAAATCATCAGACCTCGACCAGATCTTTTATCATTTTTCCAGTTACCTATATATATACTACCATCACTTGAGTTGAATGTACCAGATCCTGCGCGATTGTTGTCGACCCAATCACCCTCATATGTACTATTGTCAGGCCATATCATTGTACCTCTTCCCGACATCTTGTCACCTATCCAATCACCTTCATATTGTTTTCCATCCGGCCAAGTCAACGTGCCTTTACCAGATCTCATGTCATCTTTCCAAATACCTTCGTATATGTCACCATTGGAATAGTGATGTGTTCCTAATCCATTTCGATTTCCATTGAGAAAATTGCCAGTATATTTACCACCGTCATCTAATGTCAATATACCATGACCTGACATTTTATCATCGACCCAGTCACCATCATATTTTTTTCCATCAGGCCATGTCATCAAACCTCGACCAGATCGTTTATCACTGACCCAATTACCTGTGTATACACTGCCATCACTATGGGTGTATGTTCCATTTCCACTTCGGTTTCCATCGACGAAATTACCTTCATACTTACTACTATCTGGCCATACCATTGTACCTTGTCCTGCAATCTTATCATCGATCCAATGTCCATTGTACTGTTTTCCATTAGACCATGTCATCATACCCTGGCCAGATTTTTGATCTTTTTCCCAATTGCCTGTATAATTCATTCCATCAGTATATACAATTGTACCGAATCCGATGCGCTTTCCATCAATAAAATTACCCATGTATGTGCCGCCATTAGGCCATGTCATCGCACCGATACCAGAGATCCTATCGTACATCCACTCACCATCATATTTTTTTCCATCAGACCAAATGATTGTTCCTTCACCGAATTTTTTGTCATTGATCCAATCTCCTTCATATACATAACCATCATGAGAATGGTACGTACCGGCGCCACTTCGCTTTCCACTAATCCAGTCACCATCGTATCTACTACCATCGGGCCAAATCATTTCTCCTGGACCAGACATCTTGTCGTAGATCCATTCTCCCTCATATTTTTTTCCATCGGGCCAGGTCATCGATCCAAGACCGGATCTTTTATCATTCAAATAATTACCGGTATAAATAGTGCCGTCGGGATGATAACTTATGCCAAAACCTTGTCTCTTCCGAGCTATCAGATCGCCTTCATATACAATACCATTTGGTAACGTGTGGTTAACTCGACTCGATTTGTTTGTAGTTGTCGGATTAGTTGTTTTTGTTGTGGTCGTAGTTGTTGTCGTAGTAGTGATTGTAGATGGTCTTTCGGTTGTTTGTGAATGTGATGTGGTAGTAATGAATGTGGGACCCTGTATTGTGATGGTAATATTACTTTGATTTGGCTCTGAACTTCTAGGATCGTCATCAGAAGAAGGAGTTTTATGTTGTGTTGAATTGCGAGACATAGCGACAACTCCACGAGGTCCGCTTCCATTCATCCAAGTACCAGTGTATTGACGCCCATCAGGGTAGAAATAGGTGCCCTCTCCAAACAACATTCCATTCTGGAATTCACCTACATATTTCTCACCGTCAAGCCAAACAATCACTCCACGACCGGACATCTTATCTTCAAACCAACTACCATTGTAAGTCCTACCGTCTGCAAATTGTATTGTTCCCCATCCATGTTTTTTTCCATCTATCCAATTACCTTCATATTTTTCACCATTGACTTTAGTAAATACTCCTTTGCCCATCAGCTTATCATCAAGCCATTCTCCATCATATTTATCACCATTGGACCATATGAAGATACCTCGTCCTGATCGCTGATCATTGATCCAATTGCCTGTGTAATTGCTGCTATCATTATACTGTTTTGTGCCTAATCCATGACTCTTTCCATCTACCCAATCACCTTTGTAATTTGTACCATCTGGCCAAATGTAGGTACCTTTTCCTGTTCTCTTATCATCAATCCAGTCGCCATCATATTTTTCTCCGTTAAGCCAAGTGAGAACACCTCGACCTGATCTTTTATCATTGATCCAACTACCTGTATAATTTCTTCCATCAGTGTACTGAGCTATGCCTGAACCGTGCATTTTCCCATCGATCCAATCGCCTATATATTTTTCACCATCCGGCCATGTATAGGTACCTTGACCTGACTTTTTATCATTGATCCAATCATCTTTGTAGGATCGACCGTCGGAAAAAATAAAAACTCCTGCAGGTCGTCGTATTCCTTTGGACCAAGAACCTGTGTATTTCGTGCCATCGGTGAAAATATAAGTACCTTTTCCGTGCATCTGATCTTTTTGAAACTCACCCTCATACTTATCACCGTTGGGGAGAGATAACACACCGCGACCGGATTTCATATCGTTGATCCAATCACCTGTATAGCTTTCACCATTGAGTCCGGTGAAATTACCTTGACCGGATTGCTTATTATCTATCCAATCACCATCGTACTTTTTACCATCAGGCCAAGTTAAAACACCCCGACCCGATCTCGTATCATTGATCCATGTTCCAACGTACTTGCCGCCATCAGTATATTGATTTGTGCCTTCTCCATGACGCTTTCCTTCCAACCAATCACCTTCATAATTTTCACCATTGAATGTTATACTTTTACCTCGGCCTGTTCTCTTATCTTCTAACCATTCACCGTCGTATTTGTCACCATTGGGCCAAGTCATAACACCTCGCCCTGATTTGGTATCATTATTCCAACTACCTGTATAGTTTCTTCCATCGATGTACTGAGCTGTACCTAACCCATGTTTCGTGCCGTTGATCCAATCGCCTTCATATTTTTCACCATCAGACTCCGTGTAAGTACCTCGACCTGATCGTTTCTCATAGATCCAATCACCATCGTAGGTTCGACCGTCTGAGAAAACAAACTTGCCTGAAGTTCGAGGCTTACCATAGAACGACCAAATTGTGTATTTTTGACCATCGATGTGATTGTATGTACCTTGCCCATGAATCATATCGTTTTGAAACTCACCCTCATATTTAGTACCGTTGGACCAGGTCATCCAACCACGACCAGACATCTTATCATTGATCCAACTACCGTTATATGTTCTACCATCGATATATTGAATTGTTCCTGATCCATTTCTCTTGTCATCTATCCAATCACCTTCGTATTTTGTGCCATCGAGCCAAGTTGAAATACCTCGACCCCATCTTTTGTCGTTGATCCATGCCCCTGTATAATTGCTCCCATCGGGATAATGGTTTGTTCCTGAACCACGTTTCTTTCCATCTAACCAGTTGCCTTCGTATTTTTCTCCATCGGACCATGTCATGACACCCCATCCAGCTCTCTTATCATTGACCCAATTACCGTCGTATTTTTTACCATCTGTCCAAGTCATAACACCTTCACCCGATCTTTTATCATTGATCCAACCACCTATATACCTTTTGCCGTCGACGAACAGATATATGCCTCGACCATGCATCATATCATTTTCAAACTGGCCATCATACTGATCACCATTAGGCCATGTCATATTACCTCTTCCCCATCTCTTATCATTGATCCAATCACCTGTATATATTCGGCCGTCGGTATATTTATTTGTGCCTGATCCATGCCTCTTGCCGTCTACCCAATCACCATCGTATTGTTCGCCATTGTACCAAGTGAAGACATTTAGAGTCGATCTTCTGTTATGGATCTTAGTGTCGTTGTAGTTTGGGCTATCCGAGTCAATGAGGAGATCTGCAAGCGATATCTTATCATCGATGGTAGCCTCTATATAGGATGTATGGTTGCCGGATTGATATGTGCTGAAACTGTTCGTTCCCGCTAAAAGAAGTGAGAATCACAAATAAAGAATGCTGAACATGATAGAATTGCCCTATGGAATGAGTTCTCCTACTGGTATAAGTTTTGAATACTGAGAATATCAATTCAGATTCTATTACAACCTAAAAATTAATTCGGAATGAATTTTCTCTTAGAGTGGACGATGGCTTGTATGAAAACTAGGTTAAAATTTAGATATATGATTTTAAGCTAGATCCACTTTTCTTCTCTACTCTTAATCTCATCTAGATATCGATGATTGCATTCATCCATGCATCTTACGATCGTATAGCGAAGAACTCTTGATTTCTATAAATTGAAAGTGTATTTTATTCTCTTCGCATTGAACATACATAAAGAAAAAGTTCAGTGGTAATCTGAGAAAATTTCATCCAAATTTCGTCATTTGTTGTTAGCGTCGTGCCGTTTTTGCAAGAATATGCACGTATTGTTTCTTTCTCTTATCATGGGCATTCAAAATAAAATGCAATACATTCTAGGAAAAAAAGCTGTTAGTGAAACATAATTGATCGGCTTACTTACACTATAAATAAGAAAATACGACGGAGCCTCATATGAACTGTAGCAGTTTGTTACTAAGATATTGTCACGGTCAGTGAAGATGCAAGTTTTTCATCCATATACTTCAACACTCTTTTTAGATTGCATTTTACAAAATGACTTATTGAGAAAGATGCAAAAGTAGTTTGAATGTTTAAACTACATTGTAATCAGTATCAGAATGAGGATATTTCCACGTGAAAATATTAGATACAAGATCTTGCCAGATTTGATGGAATTGTTCAAAAAATCGTAGTTCCTCAAACCTGACGTTATATTATACAGTCCGATTCTTATAAGGTCTTACCATTTTTTAAGATATTATTGTACGATTTTACGCGATCTTATACTGTCTGCTTTCTCGACCTGAGTTAGTAGTGTGCTATGATATACTATTTATCGATACAGATGAGTAGAATGAAAGAGCAACAAGTTAAAGGTGCCACTTAGAAGGGATGTCGACGACTCATGAGAAGCAACTTTCATAGTTTGAAATTAGAGACGTTACTACGTGAAGTTTACAGAGAAATATATAGTGATTTGACGAGAAAAATAAAAAGAAATTAAATATATAGAATAAAGACTTGCAAAAAATCTGTTTGAATTGTAAATTAAAAAGGGATATAATAAGAAGAAATGAAAAATATTTTCCGTTTTATTTGAAAAGCGCATAGTTTTCGCGAAAATCATCAAAAATTTTGTGAAAAAAGATCATGTCAACTAAATTCCTTTTTTTTCTCTTATTAGAAATGTAGAAACGATCTACGTCGAAATTGTAATGTCTCATAACAAAGTGAACATTATCCTTGACTTTCATAAATCAAGGTCCAATCATAAGAAAAATACAAAAAAGCACTCAAATAGAATATATAAATATAAATTTTTTGCATTACTTGCTATTCTATTGACTAGAAAACTTATTACTCTAGATGTTTTTTTGAATTAAAAATTGTTTGCATCATTGGAAAAAAATCTTTTCTATAGTTCATGTTTATATCTTTCGCATGATCAGATCCATAATTATGAAAATTCAGGATAATATTACTTTCTTATGAGAGACTACATTTTCAATGTGGACCATTTTGAGATTTTCAATGAGAGAGAAAAAGATATCTTTTTATGCAGTGCAGTACCACAAGTTTTGGCTCACTTTGTAATGATAAATACTATAACTTACTATATTCATTGACTACTCGGCCATTTATTTGTCTTAAAAGTGGTAATACCAGCAATAATATTATACGATAAAGCAGGAACTTTATTTGCATTTCAAGCATATTCGTGTAGAATTACTTATTTAAAAAGATTATCGTAAATCAATAATGCAAGCTTCCACATAATCTCACCCTATATATGCATATAAATTTCACCTAATTATGTGCTGGGAATATTCCCATTCTGAAAAAATTCCATATGTCAACAACAACTTCTATGTCCAAATATAAATTAGATAAAATGGATTTATTGACATATGCGTCAGGCTCTAGATATCGTTATATATATATGTTATCATTGATGACTCCAGTATTTTTTCGTTCTTTTTCCTACGTCTCATCTGGCTAATTGATTAAGTCAACATTGTTTTTCATACCATGATAAAAATCTTGATTAGTATTAGTAGTATGGGAAAAGTACCAATTTTTTTCTCTCATACATGACATAGGATATTACCTAAAAAAACTTCGAAATATCTGAAGCCATACAAGTTTTTACAGAGAACTTAGCAGAGGTGCAGAATTTATCCGTGTGCGCGTACGACCATACGGGAAAATTTTTATGCAAAATATTTTTCCCTAGTAGGAAAAATCTTATTGTTTTCCAAACAAATCTTAGCTTATTTATATCTGCATCAATAAGATCTTCGACCTTTTTTCTTTCTTTTATTTTTTTTTGAACTTTTAAAAGAATCATTCGTCTATTTTGGTTTACAGTGATTATGCATCTTACTACTTTTCCTTCGCTCTTCCTCTTTGTGTGAATTTATGATACAAAACACACCACTTTTTTCTCCTCTTTTCATTTTGTGCTTTTTCCTAATGCGATGTCACTATTGTAATCGAGGTCAACCTCGATGATACTAACTATATAGTGTTACGAATCAATCTTACATATGAAATACATCATATGCTGATTCTTTCCCATATAAACAATGACATATCAACTATGGCTTATTCTTATATGCTACAGTGATATTTTCCTTTTCTCTTGTGTTCGCTAATTTACATATGTATATACATATCTTTACTTCATTTTCTTCTTCTTGATATAATTTATATTAGTTCTCCTTCGTTGTCCTTTTCCTTTCCTGTACGTACGCCAGAGTTGCAATCGGACCGAACCAGCCGTTATAACGGTAGAAATCATTTTGTTTTCTTTTGGCGCTCTAAACGTCAAATCAACCCCTGGATTAGTCATATCTACATATGAATGATTGCAATAATAATAAAATAGTCTTTTTCACTATTTTCTGCCATGTTTTTTGAAGTTTCGTGGTCATCGCTAATAAAAACTAGACTTTTTGATCCTTTTGCCCTTTCTTCTGACAAAACGCCAAATAAAAGTACTCTCTATCAACACAATCTGGTAGAAATTGTATAATTTTGGTGTTTTCTGTTTAGTATGTTCCACAATTTCATATAAGAGCACTTTTTGACAAAATTCTCAGACTTTATGCCAAACTTTTAGTTCGTCACGTTCTTAAAAAGAAACAATAATTATGGAATAACAGAAGAGCTATAAGTAAACTTATGACAAATTACTCTGTTAAATAATTACTGAGTTATGGATTGTTAATATAGCTCAATATGACTGTGAGCAAGAAAAATATGATAAATATATTTTGATGAGTTTTCATTAGGTAAGATGATCTACTGGATTTTTTCTGATGAAAATAATCTTTGACATCAATAAAAACTTTCTGACTTGCAAAAAAAACAGAAAAATTCGTTACCGGACCGGTACAGAGAATTTCGTTTCTACCGGCCGGTTACAACTCTGCATGAACCAAAAAATCAATCCATTTAATCGAACTGAAACAACAATATTTCAATTTTTTATTTTAAAGATATTTTATAAAACATCCTGTAATTTTCTTAAGACTCTGATTATTTCTTATTAAAATGATCAGATTAAATTGCTTAAAGAAGTTCGTTAAATAAATTATATAACTCTAAAAACCTATTTAATAATACTTTGGTCAAAATTGTACATTAGCATATAATAAAATCAAATTAATATGCATCACTTTTGTAGCACATGTGACCCCATATAGAATACCGCAGCCATTATTCGGTTATCAACCTCCATAATGGAGATTTATTAATTGTATGCATACAATACGCATATCAAACCCCTATCTATGGGCATTTTACAAGAAACTTTGGAAAAAAAGACAACATCTTAATTAATTCTACTTAATTATTCGATTATTTTTCGTACTTCCTAGTTTTTTATTCGTGACAAAGAACATATCATAGGTTTTTTTTCTTCATTTTATTCGTAGTTTATATTAGAGATAAAAGTACTATATTGCAGTAAACACGTATAGCTCTTCCTATCGTTGTAATTAATACATAATTAAAGTTTCCAACGTAGAATATCATTATTGTAGCAATGTTAAATGATGTAAATCCAACGATTGAAACATTGCCCGTAGAAATACTTCATCGAATTTTTGATGATCTTGATGCAGAAACAATTTTATTTTCAATTCGATTAATATCAAGATTATTTCAAACAGTCGTTAGTACTTATAATCGATATATTATGAATTTTCAATTAATTTCAAAGTCAAACTTTTATGTTCTCTGTCAATTAATTAATCCTGAAAATGTTATATCAATAACGCTTTCCAATGATGATCGAACATCAAATCAAATTGATTTATTTATTTCACTTGCTCATTTTAAACAATTTACTAGACTTCGTTCTTTAACTCTTCTTCATGTTAATGAATTACAACTAAACTTTTTTTTAGAACATTTTAATCTTAATACACTTACTTCACTATCATTCAATATTCGAAAATACGATGATAGTTATACAAATAAAACTCTAAATCTTCTCTCATCAGTATTTTCACAATTAAATCTTCGTAAACTAGAATTAAACATAAAATCTGAGATAATATTTAATATTTCATGGCCAATCAATTGTGCAATTAGAAATTTAACAATAAATAATGACATAAATATGGATGATCTTTGTAAAATATTTC
This sequence comes from Macrotrachela quadricornifera, assembly GCA_022393335.1. Lineage (NCBI taxonomy): Eukaryota > Metazoa > Rotifera > Eurotatoria > Philodinida > Philodinidae > Macrotrachela > Macrotrachela quadricornifera. Next base: position 1,714,539 of record JAJEKB010021311.1, read on the forward strand.
AATATAAACGAATTTCCAAAAAAGTTGACTAAAGATTCATCTTTAATATGTTTTCAACAGTTAATATCACTAACTATTAAATATGTTAATGTAACCATTGATAAACTTGAATTATTTCTATTATTAACACCATCACTTATTCATTTAAAATTAATTAATGGAAAAGGAATAATGGATGGAAAACGATGGAAAAAATTCATTAAAAAAAATTTATCTCAATTGAATAAATTTGAATTTTATTTTATTTATTCAAATTCATCTATATTATCTTTAACAGATCTAGAATTAATGATTAAATCATTTCAAACATCATTTTGGATTAAATATAAAAAATGGTTTATTACTTGTGAATGTCATTTTCAATCTCCAATAACTATTCATTTTTATTCATTACCAATATATAATCCTAATATATATTATATACCTAAATCGAAAAAAATTTCAATATCTACTTATCCTATAATGATGAATAATGATCTATCAATGATGGATAATATCAAATCATTAAAATTAGATTGGACTGATTTCCTAGCTGATGATATTGAAGAAAAAGTATGTTATTCAATTTGAAATTCTATGCTTAGATTTTATTGTTTTTCGAAAATAATGGCAAATCATCCAGTATTTCCTAATATAAATGAAATTTATTTTCAATTTTGGACAAATTATTCATTATATTCATTACAATCACTTTCTATATTTATTGATATTTCACGAATTATTCAAATGAAAATATTTAGCAATTATTTTTCATGAATATGATCAATATATATGGATAAATATTGATAAATTCATGAAACAAGCTCATAATCTTTCTTCACTAATTATTCAAACTAATTTCTATACTAACCAATCGGATCGAATTACGAAAAATCTTTATCCAATTCTTCCACATCATATTAAACATTTAGAAATTCCAATAGATAAAATAAAGCAAATAAAAATGATTCTTAAACAATGTGAAAATTTATCAACAATTAAATTAAATGTTGAAGATATGGAATTAATTATAGAAATCATTGACTGGTTTGATCAAAACACCATTAATAGCACCTGTCAAAATGATTATAAAACAGTTTCGGTTTGGCTTGGAAGGAAAAATTTTCAATCTGCTGATATACTTCTTAGTCCTCTTTCTAATAATTATTTTTTCGAACAAATTAAGCAAATTTTTACACAGATACTTTTTGAGTGCTACGAATATATGAAGACAATATAATAATTTTCTTTTACATTCTTTTTCTAAAGAATAAATAAAAGCATTATCATTTAATCGATTATATTAACTTCAGTCATCGTATCATTTAATTCATTCTGAATAATTGCGATATTGTATTTATGATATGTTGAGATATAAACCAAGAAATCGAAAAAACAATATCAGTAATTTCATTATGACTAAATAAAGATTTACTTGAAAAATATGGATCAACTTCAGTAAGCTATAAGTAACCATAAAAGAATAAATGCTTTCAACTCTTCCGCTCAGAATTGTAGATATTTTATTCATTTTTTAGTCTATGAAATGGTATACTTCAATAAATTGAATAACGATATTTCAACCTTAGATTTTGTTCAAAAGATAGATCGATTTATGAGTAGAATGTCCTGAAATTTCATCTGAAAATCTTTCTTTTCCAAACTATTAGAGTCTAAAACAAAACAGGAAATTCTATTAATTTGCATGAAATATCAGTAGCTTTTGAGATATGAATATCTCGGAACAAGAAATATTTTAAGCGAAAATTCCAGAACATTCTACTCCCAAATAGATTGATCTTTTTGAACAAAATTTCTGATCAAAATACTTTCATTCAAATTTTTAGTATATATTTTATCCATATGCTATAATTCTTATCAGAACGTCTAAGAACACTTATCCTTTTTGAGATTTTCCATATTTAACTGAATTTATCTTTTACATCAAGTTCAAACTCAAAAATAATTAAATAGTGAAAGACATTCTCTCACAAAGGTCGTCATCAATTTCCTCAAAATAATAAACAAAAATCTCATAGAAAATATTTTTCTTTTCTTTTATATCATTAACTAGTGCTAATTAATTCATATTACTTGTATTATTGAAACATTTCAGGATGATTAAAGTTTTTTTAGTCCGCAATAGAGATTTCAAATGTGCGCAATATTAATAATGGTTTTTTTTTTATGAATTTCTTTCATATTTAATGAGATAGCAAAAAAACAGGTGTCATATTACATAGTTTTACTAATAAAACGTGCTTGATGTTTGATAGACAGGAAAAATTGAGATAAAGTTTAAATGAGCAAATGACACGATTACATGTCTAATGTACAATTGACAGAAAAAAAATATTGATCCTCAAGAAATATAGAATAAAAAATGAATGAATACAATTTAATAAAATATTGACAATCAATAATTTGAATGTTAAAAGAATATGATTTATAAAGATATTTTTCTACTTTGTTTATCATTATAATATTCATCAATAATTGAAAACAAATAATTAATAATTATCTAAATTTTGAAATATAAAATTGATTTACTTATTTAGACGAATTGATAATATTCAATAGAATGATTTTTATTCATTTTTTTTACATGAAAAAAATAAATTGTTTCAAATATCATGCATCAATAAATAAATATATACGTTAATTACAAATAATAGATTTATTGAAATAAATCACGTACAGATTGTTTTTAAATACAACACGATCTACAAAATAATATAATAATGAAAGCATACATGTAAAACAAAAGTTTTTTTTTAAAAGTCTATTCTTATTAGTGTTTAGAACATGAAAGAAACAGATAATTCTAAGGAATTCCAGCTGATTCTATTGCTCGAAATCAACTAGTTTTTCCTTGGATTTTCTCTACTATTATAAAGATAAAACATGATGTTGTCTTCCCCAATGTATAGGTTAGCAGATGTTTCTTTGCAAATGACTCGAACAGTCATGTATTTTAGTCTGACCATACTACAAAAAAACTTTGCTAGGAGAATCTTCATTACTACCAAACTAAAATCTATGATTGGTCGAGCCATATGAAAGAGAACTCCTGCTAAACTTTAGATCGATGCGAACAACCCCATGTATCACCGTTAAAATAGGAGAGATAACTCTTCTTTGAATGTGATTGACTAAGAGTTCTCTTCGGTCGACTAATCAGATTTGAGAACGCGTTTTTTCAACTATTCTATGGACAAAACATAGTGTAGCTTGTGCCGATTAGGAAGTTTATAAAGAAATCCACTTTCATATGATCTGAATACTGCTATGTTTTATTTTTTCAAAACCTAAGTTCGGCTACTATTATGTGATAAATCATCTTTTGAATAGGAAAATATTGGAAAGTCAATTTCATTATTGATAAAATAACGGTTTTTTCTGTTTTTAGATCAAAAGTGATGAGAATATTATTGATAATTATTTTAATTGGTTATTGTCGATCTTTGGGAAAGTATATTTCAATAGAATAATTTATATTTTCTTTTTTATTTTATTTCATTTTGAAAGAGAAATTTTATTTATAGAATCTTAATGATTATTTTTATCAAACAAATACATAAGAAGGATAAACTTTCCAAATAAAAATTTCATAAAATTTCTAAAAACTAAAATGAAAAAAAAAATTCGAATAGTTCGATTTATTTGTTCTATCAATTTTCATAGATTTTGAAATAATCACAGTAAGAATGAAAGACAAAAAACTATGTATGTCTATTTTATTTTATTACTTTGTCGCTTTTTGTACAAGGTATGATCGAAGTAATTCAAGGAATATTAGAAAGCATATCTCCTTCAAAAATAATATGCAGATGATAAAATATTTTTAACTCTTTGTTTAAATCTTTAATAGTCTCGCCTACTTTAACCTCCTTGCACTGCTCATGATCATGTATTATCTTATACAAAGGTTTTTGTCGTATTTTCAAAATAAACACATGTACAAACTAAACTCATTTCCCACTAAAATAGAAATTGATGAAATGGTTAATTTTCATTTATTTTTTACTTTATCGGTTATAATGAGAAACTAAAAAGCACAAAAGTTATTATATATAGAGATGTATACAGATAAACAGAGACCAGTTTTCTTCCTTTTAAATCATCATTCTATTCTAAAGTTAGAAAAATATTTAGCTTTTACCTTAAGGGTACCCCCCCCCCTCTTTTTTCATGATTTTTAGATCTCAAGAACGGCAAGTCCGATCGAGCTGAAATTTTCACCACAAATAGAGGACCTAAATTGATGAGACACGTGTTCGAGGAAAAAATTTTCAAAAGGGGTCTTCTTGGATTTTTTCGAAAACTAATGGTTTTCCATAGGGTCTCATTGTGCCACCGGTTTTCCCCATCAAACTTCGTCCGATTGAGCTGAAATTTTTTTTGAGAGCACCTATGCCTGTATCTCAGAGGTAATTTTCAGCGTTTTTAAAAATCTCGCTTTCTTTTTTTTTTATAACAAAAATACGAAAACGATCTCGAAAAAACCGAGAAGTCGATCTCGAAAACCTCATAAACTCGAACGAAATGGTCGAAAACGAAAACGGCCGATTTTACCTCTGGAGGATATATCCAAGTATCTCTGGTAAAAATTTCAGCTTGATTGGACAAAGTTAAGGTAGGGTTGATGGTGGCACAATGAAGCACGATGGCTAAAAAACCAGTTTTGAGAAAAACGAAAAATAAGTTTTAGAAACTTTTTTTTACAGAAATTTTACTGATTTGTTTCAGAGAAGTTTGAAAACAAAAGCAATTATTCTCTATAAAGTTTGACCGAAGGTAATCGAGTGTGCTGAGTTTCAATCTGAGGTTGGTTTTAATTAATTAATTGGTTAATTAACTGATTAACTAAGTAGTTAACTAATTACACATTAATTATTGATGTTTTACATAAAACTTGACCAAAAGGTAATCAGACGTGCTGAGTTCAAATCTGAGGTTTGTTTTAATTAATTAAGTGACTAATTAACAAATTAATCAGTAACTATTGATATTTCTCATTGAAGTTGATCAAAAGGTAATCAGACGTACTGAGTTCGAATCTGGTGTTACTTTTGATCAATTAATTCTTAAATAATCAATAATTATCGGTATTTCCGATGAAGCTTAGCTCAATGTTTTCAGGAGTTACTGCGTTCAATTCTGAGGTTAGTTTTATTTGATTAATTATTGATCAGTTTATCATTGTGAATTCTATAAGTATCTAGATAGCTGTCAGGAGTGCACACTAGTAGCATCTATCGATTCAATTATCTATTGGGATTTTTCACTCTAACCAGTTGTTACTGTTTTATATGATGATTATTGTTAACTCCAAAGAAAAATAAAAAGAAATGCCACCAAAACCAACTACACAAATAAATATTGGAAATGAAGAAACACCACCAAATATATTTTATTTATGCAAACAAAAGTAAGTGCTTAATGAACATAAAAAAATGATTATCTATTCAGCAATACCTGCTCCATATTTATATGGATCATCACGAATTAGTTTAGCCTCGGTTTGAAGTTTTTTCATTCGATTCTTTCGTCGTTGATCAAGTCGAGCGATTGGATCTAATGACTGGTCCTCCTTTATTCGTTCACGATCAATTCTTATCATCATTTTTTGAACAGCTGCATTTGATGGAATACCAAGTGATTGATAAATTGGTAAAATGCCGACAAACCCATCATTATAAATAATTGTAGCAAGATTCGCTGCTGTTTTAATTCTTGTTCGAATATGAAATCGTTTTTTACTGCAGATATTCCATATAATTCGATGAAAACTCTCATTTGCATTTGTTGTTCCTCCATTTAACACCTGTCGCAGTGATTCATCGCTGCATAACTCTTCATATGCTGGTCTAATAGCAGCACAAACAGCAGGTGGTAGTGCATGTGATTCATGTCGATAATTAAAATCCAAATATACTTTGCAATGGCTTGGATCACATAGGTCATGCATCGGATTGTTATCAGTACTTGCTATGTGATACCAAGCTGACCAGGCTGCTTCTTTCATTTTCTGTAAATTGTTTATATTTTCTCGGATTGCTTTACCATAATATAGCTGCAGTCGATATATTTTTTTATCATCTATAAAAAAAATTGGGAACCGGTTCGTGCTAAATTTTAATTTAGTTTGAAAAAAACCATACCAAGTCGTCCTATACCACCTATAGTTTTATTATCATCGAGATGCGTCCTTCCATACTTTTTTTTTATATTCATTAGCCGGGTCTTCATTCGTTTAGAAAAGTGATTTATACATTGATACCGAATAATAGGACAATCTCCATATGGTTTTGATTGAGCGATACTAGTTTCATTTTTTGTATCACCATCGGCAATATACGATGTATATCGTAAATTATGTTTTGGAATCGACCGGGAAAACATTGCTACCATCTAAGTTAGAAAAGTAAGCATGATAAAAGTATGAAAATGACTTACAGCTGCTCCTTCCATCCCACCACTACTTCCTTCATAATTTGCTTCACATCCAGATTCGAGATGTTTTTCAAGAAGTGCAGCATATAATTCACCATCACGTTGTCGTACACTTATAAGTCCAGCACAAGTCGAACAGTGTCGAGACAAAATCTCAAAATCCAAGACTTTTGGTGGATCTGATACGCTCACGACTGTTCCTACTCCGTGTAATGACGAAAAGCCTTGAGTTAACCATGTGCCATCGATAGATATACTAATATCATCGCTGTTATAGTATAGACGTGCTTCTTCAGCTGCAACTTTCATGCTATTTTCAGCAACTTCTTCAATGGATTTTGATAAAATATGTTCATAACGTTTATAAGATTCAATTTGAACTGGTGGTAGGATTCCCATAGCACCAAAAAATTTCTTCAGACTTGTCCGCTGAAGACCGACAAGTGAACCAGCTAGAATAGACACTACGTTGAGATCGGTCATTTGAGATGTCGGTGAAATTCCAATTCGAGTACCAGTAGATAAACGAATAACATTTTCGCAAGTACATGTAAATGAAATATAAAAAGATAGACCGAGACGTTTGGTTACCTTATAATTATAATGTCCATGAGAATTACATTTAGGACAATTCATAGAATTTACCAAAATTAATATCTTTTGAATATTAATTATTAAATTAATACCGGAAAAATCATTTGAATCTTCAGATTCATCATCATTATCACTTGATGAACTTTCTTCATCGTCGTCACTTGATGAGTTGAAAAGTTGTCTTCGACATGAAGAAATCATTTTTTTCTTGATAGTTGATGTTTTTGTTGTTGGTGGTGGTATTGTTTGTTCTGGTGTTGAAGGAACAACAGTTGTACTTGATTCTGTAGAGGATTGAGCCTTAATAAGTTGTTTTAATTTTTGTTTGTTTTTTCGATATCGACCACTAGACCTAAATATATTTTAGTTACATGAAACCAACTGAAGAACTACGTCAACGTCAAATAGATCAAATTTTGGTTACACTCAAGGAAGCTTACAATCATTATGCTCAACAAGATATTCCTGAAAATATCTTTGATATTTTGTTTAATCATATTCCGTCAGGTTTTCCAGGTAGCCAGTTGGATCAAGATCAAGCAATGGCAGAAAGAAATGAAATATATCAGCTATTGTGGAAAATCATCGAGACAAATAAAAGAAAACAATATCCTACAAAAGAATGGATTCCCGGTTCTATTCTATATCCTCCGATCATTATACAACTTCTTCGTGCTCGATTTCCAAGTTCGGAAACAGATATATTATTACCTAATTGTACTAAATATTCTATAGAAGAGTTTATTCTATACACATGCACATCTACATAAAACTTACTTCATTCTTTTCGAAATAAAGAAAAGACAAGTTGTTGCTATAGATGAAACGTTTTGAAGAAGAAATAAGTGAAATGCTCTTTCACTATATGTATATATATATATCAATTTTTTATTCACTTGTACATACCTCTCCACAGAATGAAACAAATATAGAGGGCATGTTATTTGTTTACATCATGTAACGTATTCTATATTGAATAGAAACTATAATAATGCAGGAATAAAAATCTTCGTGAAAAATTTTTGTCATATAGGGAAAATTATATAAATATCAAGCAACAGATTTTCGTAAAAATTGAGTAAAAAATTTTTGGCAGCTTCGACCGAGCTCATTCAAACGCCGATCGAAAGAGCAACATCCACTCTACCTAAGAGGCCAATAAAAAAAAAAAATTTTTTTTTTCAATTTTTATAAAAAAAGAGGGGGGGGGGTACCCTTAAAAGAGAGATTTTTGTCTGTTTGCTTTTATTTTACGAGATTAATCGGTTTTAGATCCACAGTTGTTTCGACTAGAAATATCTACATGATTCATTGCTTTTCTAGCAGATGATAACATACTCTAAAACTTTTCCTTTTTGTGTTAATGTAAATTACAAATGATTTTGAATAAATCGAACGAATTACTAGAAAATAAAAATTAACTGCAAGTTTAAGTAGTCTCTCAATTGTTAATGTTCTCAGTGGATCTTCATTTTCATATTATAGCTACATCTTACAATCAGCCAAAGTTTTGTTCAAATGCAACGTGGAAGGAAAAAGCTACAACCCTCTCAACAAACGGATTTATTGTGAAACAGCCGATTGGAATTTTTATCGATATCAATAACACCGTTTATGTGGCCGGTTACGAGTCCATTGAAGTTCTAGTGTGGCCCAAAGGACACATTGATCCGTCAAAACCTATCTGGGGTACAATTAATTGGCCGCTCAGTATCTTCATGACAATTAATGGTAATATTTATATTGGCACCGGTGGAGCAAAAATATGGACGACAAATGGCAGGAATATCGGCGCACTCATGTCCATGAACCATGCTTGCCACGGACTCTTTATCGATATCAATAATACTCTCTATTGTTCTGTGAATGATCTTCACAAGGTTGTCCAAAATTCATTGAGTAGCGATGATCAGAAAGCGAAAATAATTGCAGCAGGCATGGGCTCTCCTGGATCAAACTCCACTATGCTTCATAGGCCTTTTGGAATTTTCGTTGACATTATTTTCAATTTGTATGTGGCAGATTGTGGCAACAACAGAATTCAACGTTTCCAATCAGGAAACTTAAATGGAGAAACAGTGGCAGGAGAAAATGCAAATAGGTCTTTTAAACTCAAATGTCCAACTGGCATTATACTTGATGCAGATGGTTTTCTATTCATTGTAGACGAAGAGCACCGTATTGTTGGCTCTGATTCGAACGGCTTTCGATGCTTAGCAGCATGTGAGGGAAGTCAAGGTTCAAAACCCAATCAACTATCGGTGCCTCGAAGACTTAGTTTTGATAATTATGGAAACATATTCGTTACCGATCGAAACAATAATCGAATTCAAAAGTTTTTACTAGTAACCAACTCTTGTGGTAAATGTTTTATATTTAGACATTTTGTTTTTTAAAACATCTAAAAATTTTTGAGAAATAGCCTTGTAATTCATTCAAAATGAAAATAGATTTATTAAATATTAATATTTTGTATGAATCTAGATGCTACTACAACGTCGCAAAAATTACCAACATCGACTGTTAACATGGGTAAGATCAATACTTTTTCTCTTTATTAAACTAATATAAATAATCTTTATTTTAAGTAGAAAGTTCAACAAATATGATTCAATCCACTAGCTTAATAACAGGTACTTACATAACAAGTGTTATAAATATCGTTTAGTATAACGATTAGACAGCATTTTATATCATTGATTAGTAAATTCTTTATATGATCATCAATAGGATTCACAATTTGTACATATAGTATGGATTAAAAATAATTCCAATCATGAAGAATTAGGTAAAAGATCAATTTTATTGAGATATATACGAAGAGATTGTGTTCATTTTCTATTACTTTTATTTTTATTTTCAATACCATACACGACATATTTTTAAAGTTATATCATTTATCACGATTCAATTGTACTTGTACAATTCTTGTAAAGAAATAGAGTTTCGACTTCTATTTCTTCAGCGGTTATATTGCTAAAAACAATGTGATCTGATTTTCATAGATATTCCATTATATTAATCGATTATGTAAAAGTGTCACTAACTATGTAATATGAATACGATCTTGATACGACAAAGTATGAAAGGCTATTGATTGCAATGATTTTTGAGTTTATTTTTGAGAGTAACCACTAAATACAATGAAGAGGATATTTTTTTGTCGAATCTATTTAAGATATAACCGAGAAGATTATTGGATTTTACTTTGAATTTTATGGATAGATACAGTACTTTGAAGATAATTAGAACACGAGAGATGATTGTAATTATAAAAGAAGATACATCTGATAGAAATACTTTGTCGAACATTTATTTTACCATTAATAATATACTTCATAAATTTTTTAGTTTTAGACACATCAATTACAAGTAGAGAAGATAGTGCTACATCAATTACAAGTACAAAAGATAGTGCTACATCAATTACAAGTACAGAAGATAGTGCTACGTCAATCAAAAGTATTAACGATAAATTCATCTTCTGTATCAACTTATGTATAACAAAATATTTTTTTTTTGAATAGATTTGAGTACAATACTAACAAGTTCGTTATTTATTTTTGTTTTAATAAGTGAATATACTTTTTTATATTCTCTAGCTAAATCATTATCATTATTCTTTTATACAAATACTTGTGAAAATTCAACAAAAATCGGTTTCAGTTGTAATATTTCCAATACACCATGTGACATACTTAAACCATGTCAAAATGATGGAACATGCAACAATATCGACACTAACCACCATGATTATCGTTGTTCATGTCCACCTGGTTTTAATGGTACTCATTGTGAGCTTGATTATCGACCTTGTAAATTGGAGACTTGTTGGAATAATGGTATGTATTCTCTCTCCTCTACATTGACTACAAAATAAATAAAATGAAAATCATTTTGTCTATAGGTACATGTAACAATATATCAGATACAGAATTTAATTGTACATGTGCACCTGGTTGGCAAGGAAATCATTGTGAAACAAAAATAAATTATTGTGGAAATATTACATGTCAGAATAACGGTGTTTGTCGACCATTATTATTGAATTATACATGTGAATGTCTTGGTAATAGTTATTCTGGTCGTCATTGTGAAATAGTTGCTAAAAACATTATTATTTATAAAATTGTTTCAAAATCATTTGCTTATATTGCAATTATTGCAATAATATGTGTTGCAATGTTTGTTATAATTATGGATATATTGAAATATTGTTTTGGTATTGATCCAACACGTGAAGAATTAGAAAGAATTCGACGAGAAAAACAAGCTAAAAGACGAAAGCCTGTAATTCAACGATTTATTTATGTCAATGCACCATCATTATCAAATAGTAATGAATCAAATATTGAACAAACAACTTGCTAGAAGAAATGAATGAAATGAATAACTTCAAAAGAAAATTTTTTTGTATATAAAAAATACTTTGAAGATAAAGACGCTGCATATCGATCCAATATAATCTCATAGTTTTTGAGGTAGGAGACCGTAGCATTTGTACATGAATTAAAAATGAAACACATTAGTTCGGACTTCAGTTAATTCTAGGTTCTTTTCAATTTTGCTTTTATTATATAATGCATTATGTCATTCTCTATTTTACTTATCAGAAGAAGACTTTCTTCTATATTTTAAGAATAGTTGTACATGAGTGATGGAGCAACTTTTGTAGTTGAGAGTGACAATCTTATTTCTTCGAAGTTTTATACAAATAAATATGATGACTGAAGAATACAAAAACATTCATTTACTAATTTTGTATGGAGAACATCGTATAAAATCTAAGTTTTACTCTATATTTTTTATAGATGATCTTGTTGCTCTATATATAATCACGAAGATATAGATCATAAAAATACGATTGTATAGAATGCGCCATGGTTATTTCGAAGCATCTATAGACTCCATATTCTCCGTTCTAAACAAAGATCACAATTACTATTTCATCTCTAACACATTAAATAGAACAAATAATTCCCTCCACTGTAAGGAGGGTCATATAAAAAAAAAGTTAATAGATAACCAATTAAGGATTTTCGAAATTGGTTTTTCTATCAATCAGATTCTCTCAACCTAAAAGTTGCTAGAAGCATTGCGTCGATCTACTCTCGAATGTTTCAATAATTAGACATGTCTAATGAATTCAAAGTTTTATATGAATACCAGTTCGTCAATCAATGTAACAGTTCTCAGTGCATTAAAATACAGTCATTTCTATTGGAACACGATCATTGGAGAGATTATACAAGTCATTTTTCCATGATTAATTTCTTTCATTATTAAATGCATACAATAAAGAAAACAGAATGCCGTTCATTGTTCTTCGAATGATGTACCAAAATCATCTAAAATTAGAAGAGAACTAGATGTTGAAGACCTCGAACACATCATTCCCGAATGCAAATGTCAGGAGTATTTATATAAAAGTCAATTTGATTCAATACGTTGTGTGTGACTGTGTAACTATTGAATTCATTTGTTTTGATGCTTCAGAGATTTGAAGTTGGATTAGTTAGAATTCTGAAACTCTTGAACAAAAATAAAATCGATGAGATGAACAAACACAATTAGAATATATATTTAGTTTGTTCTTACTGAATCGTGTTGTACATGTATTCAATAAACGTAACTTTTTCGAGATCTTGATCTAAATAGTATGTTAGAAATATATAGAACTTATCGGTATGTTCACGTAGCATACATATCATTTTCATAAAGTCATCAAAATTATGCACCTTTATATTAGATAACTATTATCTAAGATCTTCTCAGTTTTGATAATCGATCCATTAATAATATTATTTTCTCAATTCGAAACAAATATTTCTAATCATCCAATATTTTGTGTTTGAAATAGCGAGATATTTGTGACGGGATACAACAGTTGTTTATGATAGAAGATATGATAATTTCTTATTAATCTTCTATATTTCTAACAATCCAAATTGTATAGTCTGTAAGAAAACCTCTATTCGTATCAACAAAGAGTTTGATACCTAAATCATGTGTTCGTTCGACAAGCCATGCAATGTCATGAATGGTTTCGCATGCTTTTGAATGAAAATCTATACGTGATAATTTTGGTAAATGAGTTAATAGAGACAAGATGTCATTTTGTTCATTAATTGTGCAGGCAAGTTGTACAAGATTTGAAAATACTTGATAAAACTTGGTTAATGTCTTATAATCATTCATGAAACTAGTAGAAATACCAAAAAGATCTAATTTTTCAATCATTGTATTCAAATATATACATAATTCATCATATTTAAACATAGATGATAGAATATTTGGACTAATTGCTAACGATGATAATTGTGGTGTTTCTTTGAAAATTTCTAACATAAATGAAGTGTCTAATGAGAAATATGGAGAGATAATTAAACGTTTCATATTCGATAGATTAATGATCATTTTCAAGAATTTGATATGTTCTATATTTAGAGGAAAATCTTCATTCTTCTTTTGAGATATCAATACCAATGATTGGATATTATTGAACCGATACTGATATTTTTCTATTGAATCGATATCGATTTTCAAATTCGTGACTTTATCGAACATATTGATATTGTTTATTTGATTATTACAGTATATTTTTTTATTTGATTGGAATAAATATGAATATCCTATGTAAGGTATTGTATAAATCTTTACTGAATTGTTAGATAATTCATATCCAGTATACCAATGATGTTCTTTACACCAGAATTCATTTTGAAATTCTTTAAACTTTATTTGAAAGATTTTATATTCGTCATTATGAAAACATTGAAATTTGAATTGAAAATCTTTTAAATGAAGTAATGAAGATGTGATTAAATCTTTCCATCGACATGCATTGATTAAACATCGATTGTAACTGTTTGTAATTATCAAAATTTTTAAATTTGGTGTTTGTGTTAATATCATTACCATTCCATTAAATTCATCTTCAAAATTTCCAATAATTAATTTATAAAGGCATATTGCATGTTGATTTATAGTGGATATTTGTTCGTTTATTTCGTTATGATTTGTTCTACAGACAATCTGTACATTCAAGTATTTTAATCTCGATAAACTACGCATTAATTGACACAAATCTGTTGAATAACATTTAGAAATTGTTAAATTAATAATGAAAGATACTTGATCGATTGATTGAAAATTCATAGGAAATTGTGGAATGGTTAACGTTTTTATTTTAGATATTCGCAATACAGAGAGAATATCGTTCTCGTCGATTTGAGAATCAATCATTCGAAAACATGATAAATGAACTAATGATGGAATTATCAATCTCAATTGTATTATGTTACTATTTCTTACTCGAGTTAAAGTCAATGATTGAAGATGAGGAAATTCATCCAGAGAAAACATGGACAGAAATACTTGTACGCCATATATAGTATCTTTGTTCGATAGATGTAATGAAGAAATTTGTTTCTTGATTTTTTCATCAGTTAACATTTTCTTACAAAATTGATTACATATTAATTGTGGGAAATCACGAAAATCAACATGTAATGGAATATGTCGAATAAGTGTGTTGAAACGAAAGTTTAATTGATCGAAGGAGTAAAATATATGCACAGTTTGAAGGTATTGAAAACATTCGATTAAGATTTCATTGGGTAATAATTCTAATTTGCTAATGATCTTTTTTTCACTCATTTTGACGACAGTTTATATTTTTAAAGCCACATGTTTTTAATTTTCTGTACATAAAAAAACCTGGTGTATGTGTATTTGTTATGGAAATAATTCTTGTTTATGTCGTCAACAAATTATTGCACAACTGCAAGAAACTTCTATTTCGTGTTGAAATAGGTAAATGATTCATCAACCTTTTCTATCCATTTCTTTTTTTTTTATATTGGTAAAAATTATTCATTTAAAGGGATACATTCTATGTAATGTAGAGGTAGAATGGTGAAATAGTTACTATGGGAAATTATTGAAAAGAAAACAATTTCAAACGATAGATTAATTTTCAAAATAATGTTTTCAATGCGATTTTGTCAACCATCCAATAAAAAAGAAGATTCCACCAATCAAAACATACGTCCAAATAGGAAACAAATTCAGCGCGGATATGATAGATGAGAATAAATATTTCAAAATGCCAAAGCCATTCACCATGGACCAAGAGATGCTAATAGCCTTCAGTAAATTATTGTAAATGGAAGGAGAAAAATAGTTTTGGCTACATTGAAAAATGCATATAGATATTGTTAAACAAGATAATAGATAAAAATTTATTAGAAGATAACCAGAATTTTGACCAAAGGTGAATCCAAAGGGATTGGATATGAAACAATAGATATTGTAAATTAATACTGAATTCCAAGTTCCACTAATCATATAATTGAGTATTGCAGATAAAAAAGCTGCCAGAAAGAAGAATACTTTTGCACATAACGGATCTATCGGATTACCCAAGACCATGTATGGTAAAAATATGATTAACAATGGAATAAATACAGTATACCATCGACCTGCAGGATGTAAAATAGTATACATGATAGAAAAGTGTAGTGTTGGATTAATGATGATGAGTTGAAGTAATCTTAAAAAAATATTATGATTAAATGTATGATTGATTTGATAATATTTATATCCTCGTTGCGGTGGCCAGTTTTTCTTCCGAAAAGATCCTTGCTCCTGAATAATAAAATAGATTAGAATTGACAATATTGTCACGAACAACTCACCTGTTTTTCAATCCAATAATTACAAGCTGTTATCTGATTTTGATCAGTTGATGGCAAAGGATGACATCGACAGGGGAATGTTCCATATTTCAAACGTCGTGTTGCAGCAATCATCGAATTGATCATACTACTCTGCGTTTCGGTTTGTTGATTTGGTTGATTCGCTACAGGCAATGTTACAAGTTGAAATGATGCATTGGATAAGTTCTCAAATCGATCCATCAATCGAGCAATACCTGTTTTCCATTGAATTGATTGGACATGTAGTACTTCTACATTTGGAAATAGTCGACCAAGTCGTTCGAGAGTATAAAAATCGCGGTTGATTAGTGGCTCATGGATTTCAAGTGTTCGAATCTGTTCAAAACACATATCTTTAGTCTGTTCGAGAAATGTCATAAGATAATTGGTAATCGATAATTGTCGTAGACGAGGTAGTAACTTGAGTAAAGATGAAATCATCGGACGATCAATTGCTGTTGATAGAATTAAAGTTTTTACTTGATTCAGATCGATAAATATTGGCAAATTCTCATGTGAACTGACTGAATGTAGTTCTAAGATTTCCACATGACGAAAATAGTATTCATGGATTTGAGGTGAATCAGTCAAAACAAAATGGTTAATGTGATTCAAGAACATGTCTTCATTAGGCGCTGTAGTATACAGTGGTGGTCGAAAAGATGTATCGTTACAAGTATTTGAAAAGTATGGAACTGAATATAGACTTTTCCATGTACAAGCAATAAACCATTGTTTTTCATGAATCCAGAATGGTGTACGAAATGAATCGAGAATATCTTCTATCCAATCAATCTCTATAGAAAACATGAAGTTGAACACGATTAATTGACGAGTTAACGTTTCCCATATGTGACCATTGGTGAGATCAATCGATCCATTAGCCAACAATTCAAGATGTTGAAGTCGAGGTAAATTTAACAGTAATTGTTTGATTTGATTCATTGAAACAGGAACATCTATAAAATTCACACGATATAAATATAAACTCATATGAAAATCCTTTTTTTCTTTTTACTAACCGTTAAAATGCAAAACTAATTGGGTGAGTCGCTGGGCTGGTAAAAGCAATTGATGATTTGTACCGTACATTGTATGATTAACTTTAAGAGACTTGAGTTGTGGTGCAGATGAACAGAGAGCTCGAAGTTCATCGATTGAACTCTCTGCCACAGTTAAATAACGAAGATGAGGTAGAGAAGGTCTCTGTAATCGGTCAATGGTATTAATTTGCACTTGACTGGCATGAAATAGTAATTGAACATGAGGTAATAGATCGACATTCGTTGATTCTATGGACAGTCTATGACAATTGTCAATCTTGCGTATGTACGGATAGATGTGTACCCATGATTCAGACTCAATGTCGATTAACTTGAGTAGTCGAATTCGAGTAAAATCTGTGATTCGAAAACGTGAAAAAAACAACTCGGATTGACCGGGTGTATCTCTCTGATCAGATAGCGTCAGTGAAATGACTTGTGTAGGCGAAATCCGATTACAGACAAAATCAAAGTGAGACCTAAGAATTGACTTGAACTCTAACCGATAATATGGATACATTGATAAAATGGTATCAAAAAAAGAGTTCAAATTGGAAAATATCAGTAGAATTTCATGAGCTGATAAATAATTGAAAATAGCGTATATAATCTCTGCGGGCAGATGATCAAGACGATTATTATTCATGTTGAATTGTTCTATAAAATATACGATCAATCTTGATAACACGAATTTTATTTGAATACGTGCACGATAATCGTATGCTTGTAGTGCTTGATAAATATTGAAATAAAATATAAGATTATATTGAAGAGAGAAAAGAAGAAAAAACCTTCATGACAGAACGAAATCTTTCGAATATATTTCTCTTTTTTCTGTTTGATGCACAAAAAAATCAGTTTGCTTTTATTATTCGAAAGAATTATTGAAGTACTGCTAGGAAGTAATTCTGAATCATCGGATGTATACTTACATGTTTTCGATTCATAGTCATATTACAAAATAAATTGAGTAATAATTCTAGAAGTTCTTTTATAAAATATTATTTATCTTGCTTTTATTTTGACGTTTCTGTCATTGACTTTATGCGATATTGTCGAATATCTTCCATATCTTAATTTCTCTTGCATACACGAATGATCAAGAAATCCAGTTTAATCAAACTTTAACTAAAAATGATCACACTCTCTCATAATGAATCAATGAGATATTGTGCTCTACGTTGACTGATTCCATCATCAGCAACATGAAGTGTAGACAGAACCTGCAAAAACCAGTAGATATGATATAATTATTCCATGATGTTTACTGCGTTTTCTTGAGAGACTATGACCGCAAATGAATCACAAAATATACATAAAATCGCTGCGAAAATGTTTCGCTCTCAGCCACAGTCTGGTGCCTTGTCCGTGTGCTGAAACCTCATCCTCACCCTCAATAATCCTATTAGTGTCTAAATAAAGGCATGAAGTCTCATAGAAAACCAACAAAGAGAAATGATGCAAACATTATTTTTTCTTAGGACTAGAGCGATATATTTGACACCATTGGGTCCGATTTGAGTAACACAAAGATTCCAGACATCGAATGACTATTTCGATAAAAGCATACAGAAAAAAAAATTACTACGAAAAATGACCTGATTCGTTCGAAATGCGTCTGCTAGATATTATACTCTTTCATTATCAATTGTATTCTTTGAAAGAAATAGTATAGTGAATGCTTGATTTGTTCTCAAGACATTGCCTAAATGTTTTGTTCCGAGTGACACAATTTGATTCTCGTCAAGATACAACTTAGTCAATGTCTGTTTGTGGAAGGAAATAAAGTGAAGATAGAGGAAGAGACAACGATAAATACCTTGTTTTCAAATAATAAATCAGCTAAATATCGTGCATCTTGATGATTGAATTTATTAAAAATAATGAGTACTATAGCTAATAAACAACTGACTATACTCTGAAAATCGCACTAAAACCTTACTAAGTACGTTTCTTTCCAAAAAGTAATTATAGGGTTTTGTTCAGTTTTTTATGCTCTTTCATATGAAAGAGTCAGAATTCTAAAACAAATCAAAAATTTATTAATTAATTGCTAATTTTCAGTAACTAATAATCAACTATTAATTAATTAATTAACTACGATAAAAGTATATGTGCTTGGTGCCAAAATGTAGCCCATTAAATTCTGCATCGAATGATATATAGAACATCTTTCAAGTGTTGTAAAATAACGTAAAAATTAGCTAAATACTAAAAGTGTGCTACACTTTATTCCCTACTTTATATTAGAGTGTTTAGTATTTTGACTATAACACCGTCATCATTTGATGAAAATCAAAAATTTTTTTTACCAAAATGATCAGCGAAGAAAGCTCTACAAAATTTTATATGAGAGAAAATTTTCAGAATATCCTTATCATTAGTTCATGCGTAGAAACAAAAATGTATATGCTTTTTTGGCCGCGCACTATAGTAATGATAATAACATTCGTGTTACATTATTACCCGATGAAATTCATAAAATCGACTTCGCTAATGAAGAATATCATCAATATCGTAAAAAGCCGTATTTGAATCCATGCAAGATTCAAAAATGGCTTAACAAAAAATATTAGGTGATAATGCGCATCCAGCCTCATAGGCCGATATGACATAATTTGATAAATTAACCCATTGGGCCCGATGAAGTCCACCGGTGAACCCCACTATATTTTAACAAGAAACTTAATAGAAAAACGCTTTCTTTTCTTTTATTCTTAGGTGGAAGGTTACACATAATGTGTGATCTGCTTTGCCTTCGCTATTTTCACAATCATTTGTTACATAGCATAATGCTTCTCGTTAAAGCAATCAAGACAAAAAAAAATTGTTACAATCAAAACAGAAAGTTTTTATTCTCTTTGTTGTTGAATGACACGCTTCTCTTGATTGTTATTCTCTGTTTTTCTTGTAACAACCAACACAGTGTCTTCGGACATCGCGGTCAGATCCTTCCCTTTCTTCGAGCTTATGATCAGCGAGTTTGCGCTTCGAATAATTTGCTGATTGTTGTCTTGGACCAGGTTTCCGCTTCTCGGTTGGCATGCCAGGTAGTAAAAACCGGACAAGACTTTTACTAAACTGCAGAATGGTCACTTTGCTTTCCGTGTAGTTTTATTGTTATCAGTAACTTCTTCATCAGAACTGTCAGATTCAAGGTGCATTGTATCAAAATCCTCATCCAGAGAACTAACTTCACTAAGTGAGCTAGCGCTATCATCTGTATCGGTTTCTTCAAACGACATGTGAACTGTTCCAAAATTTCGGTCGTATTTATATACAAGACGATAGAGAGAAAAGAATAAGGAAGAAAAAGCTGGAAACGTCCTTCATTATTTTTGCACATGTTTCGTATAATATGAAAAAGAACGAAAAAGTAACTTAAGCGATTATTCAGTTTGTCAGAAAAAAAATGACTCATTATGTAGTAAAATAAAGAAGAGAACGATAGATAATCAGAAATAGATAACGAAAACGTCATTATGTGCATTTATTAGAAGCGAACAGTCCATGAAAATGAACATCTCGAAAAAATTTTCTAAGAAAACTGAATCGGGCTGAATGTGTTAATATGAATATAACGAAGTTTGAACAATTGAAATTTTATTAATCTAAACTTTGAATTTGAAATTTCTACCTTATATAAATAGAATACAATCAAAATGTTAATTCAGAACATTTAATCTAGTATTCAGAAACATATGAGAAGTTTTCATCACTTTTTTCTCCGTTCTATTCTGGAAGTTGATTTAGTACTGACTAAATCTATCTACTGAAAAAAATAAACACTGAGAAGTCTTTTTATATTCATTTAGATAAATTCTCACCATTGCATACGTTCAAACCTTATTATTCATCTAGATAAAAATAATTCATCACCACATATATATGTGCCAAGACAGATATTAAAATGTATATTATCTATGTTCATTAGTTTATATAATTTGAAATTCAAACCGGGTGTAGTCGTTTGGCAATATATGCCATTTAACACTTTATCAACAAAAAATATTTCAACAAAGTTATTAAAATTATAAATTAAGATAAGTCTTTCAACAATTGTATTTATTTATTTTATGGTTCTTTCTTTAAACTCCGCACACCTCATGATAATATTTAATTAAGTTTAAATTTTCATAAAGTACATTAATCAAATTTTGCCTTTTTTCTAGAAACTATATAGCGAATTAATTCACAACAACTGCCAAATTCGGAAGAACTTATTTTCAATATTTTAACTACCCACGTGAAAGAAAACGGCGTCGTAAACGGCCTTAATACGCCATTTCTTAGCCGTTTCAAGCCGTATAAGACGCCACTTCCAACGGTCGGAATGATCGATTTGGGTAATAGTAATAATGAATTTCTTGATGATGATAATGGGTTACGAATTAATATTTCAAAGTAGTTCTTAAATATAAAATACTTTGAGATTAATATCAAATTATTTGTATTAGATGGTAATAATATTAATGCATTATCAAATTATAACATTCATCGCAAGAAATATTAAAAAAATAGATAATGTATTTAATTTTGTATAGACTTTGTCGAATTGTTTTTGTTTTATTTTCATTATAAATGTATCACTTTTTCTATTTTGTTAATTTTTTTGTACCAAATAAATTTAATAAACAAGGAAAATACTCGGTTATTGCCAACTAATATGAAAGATGATCTTGATTAGAGGAAAAAACTCTCTCCATCTTTATACTTTTTTATATTGATTCATTTATTTCATTGAAAATAAACTAAGATGTGACATTAGACGATGAAGTCTTGATCAAAACAAAAATTTTGTGATTAAATATAAAATACATTCATAAATATTTGAACTCGCTCATGATATTTTTTTTCAGTTCATTGAACGAAAAGAAAAGTAAAGTAAACTATGTGCAAGTGCACGGGGGATGATATTTTTACAGTGAATTGTGCCGCTGTAACTTGAATCTATATAGGGAATACTTATTATATATAACAAAAACTTCTTGAAAATAAAATTTATCAGTATTAATCTTTGACATTTCTAATTGATTATTTTATCAAATTGTACTTTTAGGATTTCTTGAAAGTTCTTGCTTTATAGAATGAATAAAAAAGAAAATGTGTATCTTATTTATTTATCAATTTGAGAAGTAAAATATGTATATTGTAAAATAGAACACGAAACGCTATATACGTCAGCATTTAAATTGACATTACATTATCTTAGATTGTCTTATGCGAATATGATACTTGAGATTGAACGCATCCATACTCGGATTCGACACTGAACGGTCTTTCATTCAAACCATTCTAAGATTGATATGAAGTGGTCAGGCGAACTCAAGATTAGTCTATTTCATTGGGAACTGAAAGATAAGTGTAAATGAATTTGAAACCAACTTACGAAGGAACCTCCCTAAATGTGAGTCTCAGTTTTGAATGGGATTGATACCAGTTTGTAGAGCTCGATGAGCTGATTCCCGTGGTATATTTCGTTTTTCTCAGGAGAGCTTCATTTGTGCAGAATATGACTCAAAATATCAAAATTTCAACATATTATTATCAAAGACGATCAATCTTAGAAGCTAATTATAGCTGTTTCACTTCTCATTCCCATTTTATAATTTATCAGTGATAGTTTAACCATAATATAATGCTAATAAAATAAAGAGATAGATAGATCTTTTGATTCTACATTCATGTGATCATAATACGCGGTTGTTATTTTTTTTTGTTCTTTAGATATATTCAACGCCAATATGTGTGATTATCGATGGAAAAAATCCAATCGATTGAAAGGAAACATGAGTGTAGAATCAAAAGATCTATCTATCTCTTTATTTTATTAGCATTATATTATGGTCAAACCATCATTGATAAATTATAAAATGGGAATGAGAAGTAAAACAGCTATAATTAGCTTCTAAGATTGATCATCTTTGATAATAATATGTTGAAATCCTGATATTTTGAATCATATTCTGCACGAATGAAGCTCTACAAACTGGTATTTATCCCATTCAAAACTGAGACTCACACTTGGGGAGATTCCGTCGTTAGCCATGTGCATAAAGGTGCTTGATCTAGATCTATTATAATGGATCAACAGAAACATGAGTCAGTCGCTGTCTAGTCGTCTCATAAGAAAAGAACAATATTTTTCAGTAGATAGGCTTTTTAAATCTTTAATTTAAAATCAACCTAAATTTTTATCGTGATAAAGTCATCTCAAGTTTCGTCAGTATGTCCGACATACTCTTGCAATGCAAAATTATTCCAATTAATATCTTCGATTATTTTATTTACAATGAATATTATTTTAGTCTGGCGTACATTTAAATTTTTTTAAATTGCTCGGTGAATTCATGTCTATTTGAAACATATCGTCGTTGATATTTATTATAAATAGAGAAAGCGTTATACGGATTTTATTGATTTATGGTTAAAGAAGTTTGAATGAATTAAGAATAATACTACCGACATGTGATGTTGCAGGTGAAGGAAAATTATTACGATTTTCAAGTAGCTCTTTGATAAACGTTAATGGGTTAGAATGAAATCGAGTTTTATTCATGTTTAAAGGACGGCGATGTGCTGAGTCGTTGACAAACCCATCGACAGCAATCCAACGTTTTTCAAAAGCTATTTCTTCTAATTCTGTACGAGGTTTAGGACATAAACCTAAACATTGACAATAAGCTGTTTGTTCATCAACAGTTTCAAAATACAGAGTACCATTAAAGATAAATAATTGAATTAACCATTCTATTGGTATTGTAAACGCAGCAATAGGTTCACTAAAGAGTCCAATTGATGGAGGAATTATCAGAGTTGGAGTATTAACAAAAATTGACTGAATTTGTTTTATGCGTGGAAGTAATAAACGTAATGTAGTAATTGATGTATCGTTAGATTCTCGTTGGTGATGAAAGGAATTTAAACAACCCATTAACCAATTAGCTTCTAAAGCGTTCACAAAAATAATATGTTGATTCTGATAAACAACAATCCATCTCGGAGGACGTAGAAATAGATTTAATAATTCTCCTTTAGTTTTAATTACACGTTGAAATTCTGTAGATACCCAAAAATTGTATTGCCAACTCTTCGGTTGACAATTATTATATAATGTTGTATCAAAGAAAGCATATACTAACGGTCGAAATACATGAGGAAAGTCAGCTATATTCATTCTTTCGCTAGAAACACACAAGCTTTTGATTTCTTCATGTAGTATGGCTTTACATGGTTTGACAGATGGAAAATGTGTCATTTGTCGTTCCTCATCTAGTTCTTGTTCTAATTCACGTTGTTGTTCTTCGTCGTATAATTGAGATAGACGTTGTTTTGCTCCACCATATTTATGTAATCTTTTTAAAACAAAATCATGAATTTCTGCTAATAAATGATGATTACACTGTTGGTATCGAGTTAAATAAATTTTATCTATTGTCTTCGGCACTTTTGATGCACCATACATACGTTTTAAATCAATTATTTCAGGTTCCATACATTCATTAGACAATTTAATCATCATTTTATTTGTAAATACTTGTTTATGATCGTTCCAGTCAATTTTTTGAAATGCATTAAGCTTTCGTTGAAAACTTAGACTTTGTGTCGACCAATGATATAATCCATCCCAAGTCCATCTTCGTGTATTTTCATATACCCAACGAAGAATATCAATCACTGTAATATTAATATTGTTAGATTTTTCTTGATTCTTCTTCAACATTGTAATTTGTTGATGAACTTCATTTGAACTCCAAAATGTTAATGAATGACCGTTTCCTAATTTTCGCATTCTCATACATGCTTGAACAAAACGATCTTTGGGTAAATTATTTCCTAATGTAACAGCAGCACGAAATCCATTTGGAAATTTAAAATCAGTTCCTCGTGTATGAATTTCATCTAAATAAAATATACAACGATCTAATCGTTCACTTGCAGGAGACGTTTCAAAATGATACTGATGATATTGACGATCACAAACAACGATCGAATCAGAATTAAAATAAACTACATAATCAATCATATTTTTATTAGATAAATTTAACCATTTCATGGCTATATCTTGATTAGTTCCATCGATGAATAATGCACCAACATCTAAAATAACATTAATATTTTCTTTATAATTTACAATTTGATTTAAAATCTCATTCGAAGTAGCATGAACAGGTAAATATTGATAATTTTCATTTTCAGATTGTAATAAATTATTAACAACAATAGCATCTGTTTTTCTCAATTCAGTTAAATCATATTGTCGAATATGCATAGGTAATAATAATTTTGTATCATTAGTACCACTAAATCCAGTTATTATATGCGATCGTAAAGATGAGGATAAATCCCAAGCAGATGAAACTAATTTATGAGGATATTGTTTTGCTTCTCGAGGAAAAACAAAATAATTTAGAAAATAATCAACAACTAATATATTGTATCGAAAAGTTGGAAATAGATCATATGTTCGTTGTTGATAATCTTTTAAATTAACTCCTTTCCATTGTTTTATATTCATCGATATATTATCATCATCTTCACTTGAAATCCATTGATTATAAATTAATGTTGGATCACTTTCTTTTTCATATAAACGATTAAAACATTCAGTTAATTGTAAATCATTCAATCCAGAATAATAATATGAAAGTTGTGTTAATACTAAAGCAATATCAGGATGACCAAATTCAGTTCTATCAGCGGCAACATCTTTAGCTCGAAATGGTACAGCCATTAAGCGGTTAAATGAAGGATTTGAATTGATACCATAATTAACACGATATCGTTTTTTGAAAGCAACTAGTAAAACTTCGGATGATAACAAACCACGTATTATTAAAAACAGTTGAATATCATGTTCAGAAAATTTATTAAGTAGATGATCAATTGATGAATTTGATTCTAAAATGAACGATAAAATTATTTCTCTATCTGCTTGTCGATAAGATTTTTGATTAAGCCAATCATTTGTTATATTTTTACATAATAACGAATATGGTTTATTTGATTGCAAACGAAATTGTGGAAAATTACTTTTTCTTTCAGCTGATTTATAACAAACTTCTTGTTTGAAATATTCGGAAATATTTGCTGCATGTTTTTTGACTAAATGAAGTATTAATTGAATAGTTTGCCATCTTTCCGTACCTCCATCAACTTGCTGTTGACCACCAACTGTATAAATCAATTGATATTTAACATGTAAAATCTCATCAGATTCATCCATTATATCGCGAACATATGATCTTAACCATCGTTGAACTTCTAACATAGAACGACCAACATCAAATTCATTTCGTCGACATTTATCTATGGAGAGTAAATCGAATGAATGAATATCTTCTGGAGAAGTTAATATTACATCACAATTATCTAATGCTTGTTTGAAACGATCGAAAATTTGGCTTATTTGCTCATCATTTAAATTCAAATCACGACGACATGCAAATGGAAAAACATGTCGATTTAATAAACCTCCTAATTTGTATTTTAATGATTGATAATTTATTCGAAATAATGATTTAAGTACTATGATACGAACTAAACTGGTATTCGATGAAGATAAACTAGCAGCTAACATCGGTAAAATAACTGATGTTTTTCCTTCTCCCATATTCATTTGCATTACAATACTTTTTACTGGTGCATCATCTGTTTGTTTAATTGGTTGCATCATATGGCATGCTACTTTTATTTGAATTTCGCGAATAGTTATATTCATTTCTAATTCTAGAATTAACCATGAGATATGTTCAGATGGTATCCAATTGGAATGTGGAATATTTGACATTTCATTTGTAAAATCTTCCCATTTATCATGAATAGCATAATGTAAAGCTCTTTCGAGTTGTTGTTCTAAAGTCCAATTGACAAGAATACCACCAAATAAGATGCGTTCATTAATACTTAAATCTATTGGTGATAATTTTTGTTGAAAGTAAGAGATAAGAATTGTTGGTGTAATTGGTGTAAGTAGACCTATTTTGAATAATTGTTTATTCGATGCTATAATAGATTCGACTAATACATTCCAGCTTTGTATGGATTCTTCTCGTAAAAGTTTAAGATATTCAGTAATTTCTTCAATTGATGGATGTTCTTGTTGAGTTTGTTCATTTGAAAAAAGTTTTTTCCAGCTTTTGTCTAATCGATTTTTAAAATAATTACTGATTTCATCTAGACTATTGTCATGATTGTTAGCAGAAGAAAAAATCTGATACGGAAATTCATTCTGTCTAGTAGTAGTAGTTTGAATAGATATTAATGGTTTATCGAAATGACCTGAATAACGATGAAAAAACTTTTGTTGTGCTTTTCGTAATAAGTTTTGATCAATTAATTTGTCCGTCGATTTGAGTTGTATTTGATGATGATTTTCAAATGATTCAACTATGAATTGTTGAGGTTTGTATGATACTTTGAGATGAAATCGTTTTATTTGTACAGAACAGATAAGATCTTGAACAGATTCTAACAACGATCGAAGTATTTTATTATTTTGCCAAGATGATAATAAACGATTGATCTGAATCTTTTCATTGGAAATTGCAAGATTATTTCTATCTTTATATTTGCTGTTCTTCGCAAAGCAATCTTGAACTTCTCCTACAATTTGATCTTGCTCATCTGACGTATGACGTTCATTAAAATAAATACGTTTTCTTGTCACGACAATTTCTTCGATACTTTCATAATCAACAAATGGAGGAAATGGAATAGAGGTTAACGAAATGCTTTGTACGTTCAATGCTGT
>JAJEKB010021313.1:104-56429 GCA_022393335.1 Macrotrachela quadricornifera
ACTAAGTAGTTACTATTTACAAGTAACTACCTAAATAAGTAGTTACTATTTACAAGTAACTACGTAAATATGTAGTTACTATTTACAAGTAACGAAGTAAATAAGTAGTTACGTAGTTACTAGTAAAGTAAAGGTAAAGTCCCACCCCTATATTCAATAGAATTTCCATTTTTTTTTTGTTCGAAATAAAACATTTTCAGAATATTTTCTGTTGAACCAAGTAGCTTGTCTTGGTTTCAAAACAGCTATTTCATCACCTTTAACACCACAGTTATAAGATTTCTTTTTTTCTATTTAGTATTTGTCTTTTTCGATCTTGATCTCGTCGACAAACTTTAGAAACAAGCTTTTTAATAATATCCTGAATAATATTAAAATCTTCCAATTGTGTTTTACTATCAACTTCATTACACGTTATGACCTCCATATCATTATTATCAACAAAACTATGTATTTGAGCTTTTGCTCGTTTATGAGCATTTTTACGTGTTTTAACTTTAGCTGCAACTGACTTTTTGCGAACCATATTATCTCCTAATTTGTTGTGATTGAACATTGTTGATTGCTGCTTTAATTATCTATCTAATTCATTATCTATCATCATATGTATTCACAGCTGTTATATAGAGTGAATGGCGCCTAACTTTTTACATTGTTTTTGTTTTAATTATCTCAAACTTTGAAAAAAACAAAGTCCTTCAAAAATCGTCATTCTGTTACGCTTCCTGTAACAAAACAAAACTTTCTATTGAAAATTAAAAAACGCATAATCATAGTTCGACCTTCATATTTTAATTTCGCGTTTCAACAAATAATTTGCGACTTTCCGTTCAGGAGATAATCGTTCCAGAAAATGATAATCTTGATGTGTGCGTCGAGAAAGTAAGAAATAAAAAAAAAAACTCGCGAAGGACTACAGAAATGCAGTGCTTCGCACCGCATTAAAAAAAACTCGCTTGTTTTCTGTCCAAGATTTAATTAGAAAAAGGACAATGCCATATCCTGCATATTGAAGTGCTCTTACAAACAAAAAAATAACTTAAATATACTGAAAGAGCCTGAACCAAGAAATCTTGGACAAAAGAGATTAAAAAAAGTCCTACATCGAGAAGAAACGAAAAACATTTTTTCGTTTTTTTTCAAATAAGCATATTTTTCAAGTAGAGATTAACAAAAATCATCATCGCAAATTTTAACCAAAAATGAGGTATCGAAGAAAAAACGATAGTATTTCTGAAAGCACATAAAGTCAGGCTATCTTCCACTGCATTTATCTCAATTTCGAAATTGCTGATGAAAATCAACATTTTTTGAGAGCAGCGGGAGGAAGGTGACCTTAATACATAATAAACGGTATATATCATTCAGCGACATCTTTTGATTCACTTATAATTTTAATATTTATCAATTTCTAAAATAACTGATTAATATTTTAGATAAAATACTTGAAAATATATCGTAATATTAATATTATTCTCAAATATAACATTGTATTATTAATTTGAAAACTTCCTCAAGACGCATAAGAGAGTCCTATGGTAATTGCGTATTGCTATTTTTAATATCCCATTTAAATAACAAATTTTTTTTTCTAATATTCAATATCCTTTATCAATCAAAATATTTTAGATACATTGGCCATCCTAATACACGAGCATATCTTTTAATCATGTCTCAACATGTTCGTGCAGCAAAAACATCTGCTATATTTTCAATTTTATCATCCAAATTGAAGAAAAAACCCACTAAAATTCGAAAAGATACTCGTGGTACAATACAAAAGAAAACATCATCAATTAGAAAATCTTCATCAAAAAAATGTCTTTCTAATTTAACATCAACAAATCTTCAACATTGTACAAATATTCTTTCATCATCGAAAAAATTAAATTATTCAACAAAATCTAATTGTATTTTATCTAATAGTTCTAAAACTAAAAATGTAAGAATCAAATAAAAGAACTTAATTTTTGTTTTAAAAATTTTTTTTTTCTAGTCGAAATCAACTAAACAATCATCATATCTTAATAAAACTTCAAGAAAACGCAAAATTTCAAATGTCTCATCTAAATCTGAAGTAAAACTTGCTCAAAAAGAATTAAACATTCCTATTCGTACTCATCGTGAAGCAAGTTCACGTGCATCTGCATTAATTATGCAACAAAATGAAATTGAACGTAGTCATTATAATTATTCTTTAACTACTAAACATTCAAAATCAACTATTCAACGAGAAAATACAAAAAATACAATAATAAATAAAGATAATATTTCATATGAACAACCTTCTATTGAATCATTTCAATTTAATATTCCATCACTTCCTATTCCTACAACATCTTTAACCAATGTATCAAATCAAACTGAATATCCTCAATCATCAAATATTATACCAACAATATCAAGTAATATAAAATATCCATTATTAACAGAAGCAATTTTAGCTGAACATGATCATTTACATGAAACAATACATGCAAATCATACAACTAAACATGATAATCTTATTAAATGGATACAAGAATTAGCTTTATGTGGACGTTTATCACCACCACCAACATATCCTGAACATGAAATTCCTTCAATAATAATTTATAATGATTCAATAACAAATAATAACAAATCTACAAATGGTGTAGTATTACATACAAATACTAGAGAAATATCATGTATGATTAAATTTCACTTTATATATAAAAAAAGAATTTTATTTACCTTTTATTTTTAAGCATCGGCACCTTTATTTAAACATTTAACAACAGTAAATAATATAACAACACCAACTTTTCTTTTTCCATCATCTACACATTCTTTTGATTTACATTCTATTTTATCTTGTTGGCAACATCCAAGTAAGCTGCAACAATAATTCTGCATGTTATTTACTCAATCTTTTTTTGTATTATTCACGGACAAATCGAGTTTTATAAATAGTAATTCAATATATAAAAGACATTCTTTTTATATTTTATTCTGTGATACACAGTCTTAAAAAAAATAATATATATATATATAATATTTCATTTAAATACATTTCCCCTTGCCCAATACCATGTTATTCGATTATTGTAGATAGAAAAGAATATTTCTACTTGTGATTGAAAATATTTAATGGTATGTAGATCTCTGGATAAATCCATATATGCAGGCATACACTTCTTATTCTATTCGCTTTCCTTTATTTCCCTTTCATTTTTTTTTTATTAATTATTGAACTATCGGTATATGATCTCCACCAAATATGTCATGATTTGTCTTGTTTTGCTTAAAAATAATCAAAGATTTAATCTTAATTTTAATTTATTTTCTTTCTTATTCAGCTTGGTCATTTCAATCACGAAGTAATCATAAAACATCTATAAATCATTCAGAAATTAAAACGAAAAAATCTACAACAGTGAATTCAAAACAAGAAAAAGACACATTAACATTTCACTTACATAATTCGAATTCAATTGATAAAGAACAGCAACAACAAATATCATCAACAATTGAAAATAAAGAAATAAATCTTTCAATAAATACTAAAACAAATTTAAATCAACAAAATGAAATAATAAAAACAATAACGCGAAGAAAATCTTCTCCAATAAAACAATGTATTAATCCTCAAATTCAATCAAATAGGTAATGAATACGAACAATATTCATATTTTGTTAAAAGAAGTGTAGTATTCCTTTGAGCAAAAACATTTCATATTATTACTCAAACAAACAATGATGATATTTGAAAATGCTTTTAAACGCATGAAATGAGGCGAAAAATGCGCGTGTTTTGTTTATAATCACAGTTCCTGACTGTGAGCGGAAAATGCTCATTTTACGCCCTTTTTATGCATTTAAACGTGTTTTCGAAAATTCTTGTTCCCCTTAGGTAGAGCGTGACATATGAGTATTTATTCCTATATAACTATTTGAAAGCTTACCTAAATCTTCACTTGAGTTTTTTTTTTAATTTTAGTTTATCTCCTCTATTAAATAATAATAGAAATTTACATACAAATAATTCTATTATAACATCACCAAAAAACTCATTTATTAATAATAAAACATCAGTGTCGAATATTTTCAATTCAAACGATAAATTGTCGATTAGCGATCAGAAAACTTCACGACGTAATCTTAAACATCGAAGTGCTTCAGCAGCTACGGCAAATTCAACAATAATTATTCCTATAACTAATAGAAATTTACGTGAAAAACGTACAAATTCAACATCAAATATTTCTATACGAACAAAATCTCCAATGAATAAAAAACGATCATATTCACCAACATCTGTTATATTACCATTATCAAATAAAAATACAAATCAAAGAAAAAAACAAAAAGTTACAAATCATTGGATTTTATGTGGAAAATCTGAACAAAAACTTGTTTCAATTCATGTATATTATATTTTTTTATTTTATTTTTTCTTTTAAATTTTTATTTTTTCAAATTTAAGACTGATAAACCAGCTGTCTTTCGTCAATGTTATTCATCTATTCGACATATTACAGAAAAAGATGTAATTAAATCCAATGATTGTGTTATATTACGTCCCGAAACTGGTACACGTAATAATACTACACCATATGTAGCTAAAGTCAAATGGTTTTGGGAAGAACCATCATCCGGTTAATATATATGGTTTTATTTATTTTTATTTTTCTTAATCAAAATTTTTTTCAGGTGAAATTCAAATGTCACTTTTATGGTATTATCATCCTGAACATACCGAATTACCAATACGTGTTAAAGAACGTTTTTTACCAAATGAACTTTTAGCTTCAAGATATTCGGATTGTATTAATGTAGCTTGTATAGAAGATAAATCTTATGTACTTAATTTAAATGAATATAACCGGTAAGGGTTATTTACAATATTTTTATTATAAAAGAATTCTTCGAATATATTTCTCTGAAGATATATTTTACTAAAAAATCCATTGAAATGTGTTATATATATTTGTTAGTTAAATATAAAATTAAGAGTGAGAGTTTATCATCTTAAGAGAAAGATATACGATCTTAAGAACAAAAATTCCTATTCGAGCAATAAACACTCATCCGATTCATTCTAAAATTCCGCATGCCCGCTTCATTGAACATTGAGACCTATTCATACTATGATTCTAAGCATAAAATTCACGAGTTGCTTCAAGCCATAGCAAAATTAGGTCTACAAAAAGTTGTTTTTTTTTAAATAGAAACTCTAACGTTGACGTATAAAGGCAAAATAGAAACTAATTGTATTAATATACTCAGGAAAGTTGTGACTTAGACAAACACATAAAAAGAATATTAATTTACAAATTGTGAGCAAATCCTTCTCATTGTTCAAGTCACAGTTCCGTTTTTTGTATAATGATAATTATATAAATAAAAATTTCACTTCTTGAACTATTCATTTTCACGAAAATTACCATTTTTTTTTTATCATATAGTTATTGTCTACGTGAAAAAACAACGAATCTTTTTGAACATTCTGAACCAGTCGGACAATTAAAATCACTATTAAATAGAAATACTTCGACTATTCATCATCGACCATTACCGGCAAAAACTGTCGGTAATCAAAATATTTTTTTTTGCCGTTATGTCTATGATCATCGCGTTAAACGTATTTTAAAAAATCCAGCGACAATGACAACGTCTCTAACTACAACATCAAGTGTTTGAATCTCTTTTTATTTGTTTTTGGTCTTATTTGTATTTAACTATAAATGTAAACACAATTATGATTTTTCTGAAATCAACAGAATTAAAATGATAAATATTATTGTTTATGCTAATTGAAAAATAAAATGTGTGATATTCTTTAATTTTGATTTTCTATTATAAGTTACTGTTTATATTCTTCTTTTTATTGTATTATTATGGCTTTTTTTTTGTTGGTAATACTCATTACAATCATTATTATTATTATTAAAATCTCGATTTTAAGTCTTATTTATTTCTATGAACAAACACTGATACATCATCAGATTAGGAGCAATCGCCTTTTTTTAATGGTTTCACCATCATTCTCAGATATCTTTTTAATAAAATAAACATTTCATGTTCATTGTATCGTCATCGCGATCATGGACAATGGCAGGTATGTTTTCCAAGACACGATCAAATTGCATGAATTTGTCTAGGATTTAGATGTTCACAGATGTAAGACACACAGACTAAATAAATCTTATCAATGGATTGTAATAGTAAGGATTTTTGAAAGACGTTGAGGAAATATTATCGGAATAGTAGCAAGTTTTCGGTCATGATAAATATTTCTGAGACTTATCTAAATAGAATTATTTATTGAATTAAATTATTAAAATAATAAATGATATATATCATTGAGCGACATCTTTCGATTGATGAATAATTTTAGTATCAATCATTTTTTAATAATTAATTAATATTTTAAATAAAATACTTAAAAATATTTTGTAATATTAATTTTATTGTTAAATTCAATATTGTATTTTTAATTTGAAAACTCTCACAAGGCGCATCGGGAAAGTCCAATGGCAATTGCATATTATTGTTTATTCTGTTTAGATAACAATATCTTTTTATTTTAAATTCAATATTTCTCATCAATCGGAATAATTTAGATCGATTAACCATCCTAACACACAAGTATATATTTTCATCATGTCTGAATAATATTCATACAATAAAAACCTCTTGATTTATGTATAGACGTTTTTTATGTGTATATATATCTTGAACAATATAGTAATTCTGACGTTTATTTTATTTTTAATTTTATAGATTTTTATTAAAAAACAATCATGTCGGCTAAAAGAGGTCGTGGTGGTGTCGGAGGTGGTAAATTTCGTATTTCACTCGGTTTACCAGTCGGTGCCGTAATTAATTGTGCTGATAATACAGGCGCAAAAAACTTATTTGTGATATCAGTTAAAGGTTTTGGTTCACGACTCAATCGATTACCAGCTGCTTGTGTTGGTGACATGATTATTTGTAAGTTTTTTAGTCTTTTTTTTTTAAATAAACTAAAACAAACTTTTTATTATTTTTATTTAGCAACGGTAAAGAAAGGCAAACCTGATTTACGTAAAAAGGTTATGCCTGCTGTCGTTATTCGACAACGTAAACCATTCCGTCGAAAGGATGGTACATTTATTTATTTTGAAGATAATGCCGGCGTTATTGTCAATAATAAAGGTGAATTGAAAGGTTCAGCAATAACAGGACCAGTGGCTAAAGAATGTGCCGATTTATGGCCACGTATCGCTGCCAATGCTCAATCTGTGGCTTAAAAAAAACCAATTGACAACAATAACAAAAAAATAAAAATAAAAGAAAAACAATTTAATCATTGTTTGTTTGTAATTTTGATTTATAAGATCTTATTAAAAAATACAAACGTGTTTTGTGATGAAAAACAAAAACAAAAGAAAACTTTTTATTTTTTTCCAGAATCTGAATATAGAAATGCTCGAGAGAGAGCAGCAAGTGCAGATAAAGTTGAATGGGGATCATTAATGGTATGTTTAAGTTCATCAAATTGTTTAAGAAGAATGTTTTTTCTTTCATTATTTTTTAATTGATTTTTATATTCATTAAATATTTCTTGATTAAGATATCTTTGAAAATATTTTTCTTCATTAAAATTTGATTGATTTAAATAAATCAAAGATGAATATCTTTGATAAAATGGTATTTGTTTATTTAATTTATTAATTGTTGGTATTTGAGGTGAAATATTTATAGTTTGAGACTTTTTATATCTAATATTATTTGATGGTGTTAATGTTTGTGGGCTATGGATATAAGGTTGAATATTATTTGTTAGACAATTCATTTTTTTATAGAATAATTCTTCACGATATTTAAATGATTGTAAATTTAATTGATGTTTTTGTTTAAGAATATTTTCATTGATCTTATGTTGAATATTTAATCGATGATAAGTACTCATATTGACTTTTAATTTTGATTGTTGTTCCATTCTAATGTTATTTGTTTTTTTTCTTTCAAATATCTGTAAGTAAAAAAAATATATATAAATGTCTTCCCACTTTTCTTTTTCTATAATGATAAATAACCGGATATAGGTTGCTAAGTCACTAATTGAAATGAACAATTTATATATTGAAATTAAGATGTATGTTGATGTTATTATATTTTTTAGATATTATTAATGACATCATTTATTGATAGTCTTGCTGCTAGTGAAAAAACAGCGGTAGTTATTGATCTTGGACATGCATATACAAAGTGAGTAGTAGAGAAATTTAATAAAAAATATTTTTCTTAATTTCCTAATGTACGAACTGATATTTTTATAATCAATGAAATTGTTATGTTTTCATCTCATCATTTTCTAATTTTAAATCAAAATGATTGATATAGTTTTCCTGAAAAACCTATTCGAAATAAAATTGAAGCATATTAATTTAGATGTGGATTTGCTGGTAATGCTTCCCCACGTCATATTATACCAACTACAATCACAAGCCATGGAAATGTATTTATTATATTACTTAATTAATAAAAATATATTTTTTTTTATTTAGACAAAACATGTTTTTGAAGATAATTTAGATCTGACAAATCTACGTGATCGTCTCATTGAATTTATTCGATTAGTTTATTATAAGTATGTAAATAGAATGCAACATTATTTTTGAAAGAGATTGTAATTATTTTATGGATTTTTTGTTTGATACTTTTCGTGATATTGGATTTTTAAGTGAAATTGAAAATATATCTAATCAAAGAAAAAATCAAAAAGAGAGTGATTCTTTAGCTGGGTGAGGGTGGAATGGAACACCTACTAAAAAATTACTCTGTTCTAAATATATAATAATTTAAATTTATATAATTTAGATACAATATCGCAAATTGTCGAGAACGACGTGTTGTAATTGTTGAATCAGTAATTACACCTACACGTATTCGTCATATATTAGCTGATATTTTATTAAAACAATTTGAAGTTTGTTTCAATAATTAATTATCAATTATTATAAGAAAAAATATTATTTTCTAGGCATCATCTTTAGCATTTGTTCCATCACATTTAGGTGCTACATATACATTAGGTCGTAGTACAGCATTGGTACTAGATATTGGTTATAAAGAAGCTCAAATTATGCCTACAGCCGAAGGTGTACCATTAGCAATTCAATTTGATAGTTTACCATATGCTGGTCAAGCTATTCATAAGTAAGAGTTAATAAAAAAAATATGATTAAACACGAAATTTCTAGAATTATATAGATAAGCATATTAACTGAATTTTCAAATAAAGAAATCAGTGAGATATCTATGTTTATTTTTTTCGATATTCTAAAAGTTTATTCTCGAATTTGGTTGACACAATCGTCTTTTACGTATGTGCTGCTATAGAATATTACATGATTATTGTATTGAATTGTTAAAGATAAATTATTTTTACTAATGTTTTAGACAAATTGAATTATTACTTGGACAACATGCTCTAGTTATTCATCAAGGACAAAAACAACCATTTGATGAAGCTAACCTTAAAATTTCAGAAGATGTTCTTGAAGATATTAAAGGTTCAAATAATTAAGAAATAAATTTTGAAATGTTTGATCCTTTTTTTTTAATTTTAGTTCGTTGTTG
Source organism: Macrotrachela quadricornifera (assembly GCA_022393335.1). Classification (NCBI taxonomy): domain Eukaryota; kingdom Metazoa; phylum Rotifera; class Eurotatoria; order Philodinida; family Philodinidae; genus Macrotrachela; species Macrotrachela quadricornifera. The sequence continues at coordinate 9,696 of JAJEKB010021313.1, forward strand.
TTTTATTTCACCATTTACTCGAGCACAAATTTATGCAAAAAATAAATTAGGCTCAGATGAATCACTTAAAGAAGCTTCATCAATTGATTATCCATTAGGTCCAGAAACAATTATTCATATTCCAGGCATTATTCGGTAAATTATTTCTTATTTCTTATAAAAAATTCTAAATATTCGATTATATATTTACATTGTAGAGAATTTGCTTGTGAAGTTCTTTTTGAACAAGATATTGATGGAAAATCTGTTGCAACACTAATACTAGATGCTCTACTTCAAGTATAAATCTTTAAATATTATTTAAAATATATATATATATTTAATTCTAGTCATCAGTTGATCTTCGTCGACAATTCGCTGATAATATTCTTGTTATTGGTGGTACAGCAATGATGCCTGGATTTTTACATCGACTTAATGCTGAATTGAATCATCTCGTTAATAACCCAACATATGTAAATAAATTAGCAATAAAAGAATTTCATTTTCATTCTCCACCAGCTCAATTAAACTATGCAGCATGGTTAGGAGGTAATGTTGTTGGCTTTTTTTTAGTCTATTCTATTTATTTATTTTTATTTAGGTTCGATTATTGGAGCTCTCGATACACTTGAATCTCAATCAATTATACGAGAAAATTATTTAGAAAATGGAATTGTACCTGATTGGTTTACAGGCGAACAAGCTGCATAATCTCTATTTTTCTTTTTTAGTATGTAATCAAAGGGATCTTCCGTTTGTTGTTTTTATTTTCAATGGGGTTTTTATTTTAAACATAAATAAAAAGAAATGGAAATGGTCTATATATATTTTAAATGTTAGAATATTATCTTGATAATCGAATATTTATTAGTTAGGTATATCCATTTGTTTTGCTGTAATGCTATTGATTTTTGAAAAAAATTTGACTATTTAAGTAACTGCTTGTGGTAGTGAGAAGAGTAATCATGAGAATGATTCGAAAATCATGTGATAAAAAAGTCTGGCTTTCTGAACTTTTAGTAGTAGTGATTCTATTCTAAGATTCAAGAATTTTGTAAAACTACGAATAGATGACACATAATGAATTGAACTGTCCATTTTTTTATCAAAAGATAGTGTTTGAAAATCTTTAAAGCTGTAAAAAATCGTGGGTTGAGCATAAAAAATGGCTGCACTTTACATTTCACTGTTATCATTTTGCCCTATAAGAAAAACAAAATAAGCCAAAAGATGCAACGTGAAAACCTCTACAATTTGCATAGGACAGCTTATTTTACAATTGTACTTTTCATATAAAAAATGATTAAAATTTCGATTGTGCAAAATTGAGATTGTTTTTAGTATGGGATGAATTGATTTCTTTCTGATTTCATCTTCTTATTATTGTTCTTTGTGCATTGTAGAGCTTTTTACGCTGTATTTGGTAGTTTATTCTGCTTTTCTAATAGGACGAAATGATAACAATGAAATGCAAAATACAGCCAGTCATTATGCTCAACTCAACACTTTTTATATGTCTTTATTTTTCATCGTTTCTCGAATATGTCTAAAACTGTTCTTGGCCCTAGCCATATATGGTTTTGTAGAGAATTTCAAGTGCTCTCCTCTGATAAAAAAATATCAGAATTGTAGGGTTATCAAACATATTGTAATTGAAGTGTGGATTTAGATATTAATTATTTAGATGTTTTGATTTACATTGAAATATGCACTTAATAGATGTATCACTGAGTGAAGATTCCTTGATATACTTGGAAAATGTCAATAGTTCTGATAATTGCAGAATGTCAAAATTTCAGTGAGAATTCTAGAATTTTGAAATAGGGTCACATCTCGTTTCTGTTTAATAATATGTTTTATGCAAGATTCTCAAGATATTCATAAATGGTCACACTTGTTTCACATTATGATTGCATTGTGAAGTAGTTTTTAGATTCATTGACGGGATGAAAGCAAAGAGAAGACCACATCTTCTTGAGGGCGTGGGGTAAAAAACTCTCATAACCTTCAGCGCCATATAAGAATGAGAACGTGAACTGTTTAACCAAGCTCCACAACGTGATCATGAGGGCGAAAAGTCTATAACCAAGTAGCACTAAATAATGGTCAGGCCGAAATTTGTCTAACAACAAGCCATCATGTAAACATCAACGTAAATCTTTCAATCACAATGTATTCAGAAAAACCCTGCCGACAAAATCATACAAATAACTCCGTTCTGCATGCTATGGATTCAGGTGCACACAAGACCGATGACTTCTACAATCATGCCAAATTTTCAAACCACACAACTCGTTTATGGATCATCACCGTAATAGACCAAACGCACTAAAACTCCTCAAGTTAGAAATATATGGTTTTATATAGAATAGTGAATTCATTAATGTTGGGAGTAGTTTGTCACGTATTTTAGTGATTCTCTGCTGGGATATAATGATTAAAAAAAGTGGATATCGAGTTTAAGGATATTATGACATCATTCACACTTTACTGTATGGACCGTAGAGATTTTCATTCTGGATCTTCTTGGATATGCGGCTTCTTTACTAAAACATATTCAGAGATTAAAATATATGTTGCAAAGTATGACCATTTTTTTCATTCAGTCGTGGTTACCTATGAAAATTGGATCTTCATGAAAGGGTTAAAAATCAAAAGAATCTATAGTTTTCATTTAAGTAAATAGATGTTTTTTTTATTTACTCAACATTAAGATACGGGGAGATCATCATTCAAATTATATCTTGAACTCTAGATCGAAAATTCTTCTATCGAGATTACACGTCATGCACTTTTTGTATTGTTTAGTAGAAATAATTTTGTCTTATACAATATTGGAGAAAGTCGAATTACGTTGTTGAACCATTTTATATTTGTCGTTCAAACTTAGAACTCAGTTATAATAGGAAAAAAAAATGAACAAAATAGATTTCATGCAACACATAATACCAATAAATGCAATTCTTGATTGTCGCCCTTTATCACTTGTTTCTTTCAAAAATCATTGGAGCTCGAGCAATGAATTGAAGGTGAAAAATGTGTGTGATACCAGTTTTCGAACATAAATATTAATTGATGTTAAAAAATTTGTTTCAATTAAAAAGTCTTCTCTTCTCATGTAGAAAATCGGTGAATCAGTCTAATTGATTACTTCCTTCAGGATTCAACTGATTCTCATACAGTAAGTGAATCGCTTGTTTTTAATAAATAATGTGATACGTATCCTAATCGATCTGATTATGATTAACATATTTAAAGCGTATTTCAACATTACTTCTTATCTGTTTATTTATCCTTTCTTCGAAAAAAAAACTAATCTTTGTTTTCATAGATAGAACATCAAAAAAATAACAATGATACAGACAAAAAATTCACTAGTCGTTCATAGACTATCAATAATTAGTCACTTTATATCTTAAGAATCATCATTAACACTACCACTGGTAGTATTTGAATTGCAAAACTCGATTTTTAAACATCGCATATCATCTCGTAAATTACCCATACCATTTCCTAAATTAACAATACCGCCATGTAATTGACTAATATTTTGGTTCAAATTGTTGACAATAACAATTAATCGTTCAATAGTATTTGTTAGATGGTATAGTTGACGGCTAATTGATATATTTGGATCATAAACAGATGTTGACGACTGAATTCGAACATTTGAACCATCGCTAGATGTTGTTTTATTGATTCTAGTATCTGATTTATCACTATATGATGATGATGATGAACGATTATCAATCTCGCTGCTACTACCAACATTAGGTGCCATAGTAGAAGTTTCTTCAGCATTCGCACTGTTTTCATCTGCTAGTGGAATAACGATGTTCATACTATTATCAGCAGCGTGCTCGTTACCAATTGCATCTGACATATTACCAGCCGTTGAAAATACTCACAAAGAATGAAATAAAAAGAAAGATATTAGTTTCCATTTTAAGCAATGTCTATTCTCTATTAAACATTGTTTAATGATTGGTTTCTTGTAGTGCTGTAATTTCAGCGCTATAATCAACGCCATTTCGTCTGTATTGCCAACTCTGAATTTTTTTATTGATGATTATATTAAAGCGACTGACTACACGAAATGCAATCGCCGACTTATTGCTTTTTCATATGCTTAATTGCCATGGTAAATTCTTCTTTTCCCTATCGGCGCATGAGTCATGATTTTAGCTAGCCCTTCGTTCGCAGAGTCTATCCATCATTTCAAATCAAGAGAAAAACTACTAGATTCGTGAGAGTGTGCTGACTACGCATCTGAAGTTCCTTTTTCAAAATTCGATTTCACTCGGGAGATATAAGGGAAGAAAAAAAAGATAATTAACAGCTACTAATTTCCTTTTATGATTATGTTTGACTTAGCATTGCCTTTTTTTCAACTCAAGCTATGCTTGAGTGGCAGTCTACTTATAATTGTGATTGATTTTTTTTAATAATCTAAATGATGAAACTTCGCTCTTATTTAAGTCTAAATCATCGTTTCAACCTAGATCATCTTCAATTTTTTGTAATCATTTAATAAATGATGAAATTCGTGCTTATCGTCTTCGAATATTGCTAATGAATATCAAAATCAAATGAAACGTATTCATCATCTAGAAAAAAAAATGTAATCGGTGTTCAAGATTCAACAGAATCAAGAAAATTATTATTGAATAAACATATCAACACTGTCTCTTTGTGCTCAGTATTTATCACCAGTTTTAGTCGATCAATCTAGTTTAGCTTTAATTGATGATGAACATGTAGGGAATATGAATTGTCCATTAAAAGGTTATTGAAACTTAAAATTTCTTCATTTTATTAAAGAATATGTTCATTTATTATTGAATTATATATTTGAAACAGCTTTTAAATCCAATTATAATGTTGAATTTAGTTCATTTTCACTACCACAATTTCGACATAAATCATTTGATTATGATAATAAACTTAATCTTAGTAATAGTTTACTTAGATTCAGTTTTTAAAAAAATCTTGATTTTATTTCATACATTTAAAGAATGGCAACCAAATCGTGATGATTCTTAGTTGTTTATCAATTCAAACCTATAAATTACGTGATCGTGGCTTTCGCTTTGAATGTTTAGATATAAGACAAATTGTAATTGAAAAAATGTTTGTATATGATAGATTTAGACTTGCACAAATTTCTCATGTGCTTCATTTGATGTCACCATTACATACTCAAATATATTTATCTGTTTATCGAATGGATGGTTGTCATGTTGATATAATACGTTGATCATTAATATCATCAAAAAAACAAATCAGAAGTTTTAAATTTAGTACTATTCATCATATAGAGAAACAATGCAACATGTTCACGCACTTTCCAATACCTTCTCAACTTCACTTACATTATTGGGCATTTGATTATTTATTAAAAAGAACAAAAACGATAAACGGAGCATCGTTATCATCGTCAGCAAAGACTGAAACATCAGATAATAAAACAGAATAACTAGAATAGTTTGCTTTATTTTTTCAGTAAGCTTATTTTACACTTGTTATATATTTAGTAAAACATCATTTGGTTTCTTAGTTTCGAACAATTAATAAGACTAATATACTTATACTTATGATTTCGAAAACTATTTACCTGTTCTAATATCAGTATGAACTGATAATTTGATGCTGGATAGCCTTGTTGCTAATATATCCAGTATTTTGAGTAATAGTCTTTCGAGTAATTAATAAAGACTCAGTGAATGCTTGAACACCTATTTCAAAAGCATCGCCATCAGGAATAATATAATCTAAATAAGAAGTTATCAGTTCAATCCTTGTAGGATTAAGGAGTGGAAAACCATGTCCCACTCTCTTCAGATCATGTGTCACATAAATAACTGCTAAATCTCGGAATAAAATGAATCATTTGTAGTTGCATTTGTTATTGAGCGAAATCCATCAGAAAGATCATCTTTTTATTGAACCTTTTAGTAAATTTTTCTTTACCCAAACAAACATTCAAGTATAAAAATAAATTCATTAAATATTATTTTCTAGAACATGCTCATAAACATCTTCAGCAAAGAGAAGAACAGTATATTCATTTAGTTTAACTTTGACGTTTCGACTCACTGGTAACATAGCGAAAGATAGCCAAAGTTCTTTTTTATTTATATCATAATTTTTAAAATGAGAGTGATAGTAGGATCATGATTTGAGTAGCTAATGAACATTTACGCTAAATATCAGAGAGGAAATAATTCAGTTGTAAACAAAAGTCAGCAAATACTAAACTTACGGCAACATAATAATATTATCATCAAATACATCTGAAATAATCCAACTTCAAACAACTTTCACGATGAATATCGAATCAGTTGACTCGTGCGACTTAGCATTTTGAGAAAAAAAACCAAACATAGATTGTGTCAAATAGTGATCCTTTCATCCTAACGCTTTAGGAATGCTACTTTCATAAACAATATACATGCATACTCTTCGTCGTGATACAGACATTCATCTTAACAGAAGGTGAGATAGCTACATGTTTATCTATCGCAACGCAATAGTCAGTCAATCGTGAATTAGAGGGCAGATAGACGATCAGAAACTATTGTTACCTACGATGATAGCACAAACGTGGATGTTATTTATTTGAAACAAATCAGAACGTTTACCAATCAAAATAAGTATATAGTTGATAATACTTCATTTGCTTTATATCTTCAAGATTTTAATAATGACAATTATCTCGATTAGTTGGTCGGTTATACTAGTGACGATAATATAGCTATACTTCTTGGAAATATTAATAGTATTTGCACAAATCAAGTAAAGTATTTAATTGGCTCTTAGATACACTCTGTAGTAATTGAGAATTTCAATAAACATGCTATATTAGATATTGCTATCATTAATCATAGCAGCAGAGACATAAGTCTACTTTTTGGTTTTGGTAACGATTCTTTTGCTGATCCAATAAGATCTGCATTTTTTTATCCTTATTCAGACAGAGTGATTGTTGGTGATTTTAACAACGATATCTTAATGGATTTTATTGTGTATGGGATATTTAGAGATTATTTAATTATTCTTTTTGATTACAAGAATCGTTCATCTTCTAACAAAGCAAGATATGATATTGGTTGTAGTATTGCTGATGCATTTACCAACGATATCAATGACGATTCTGTACTAGATATCATTGTCTTGTGTCATGATATTAATGATATAGATATTTTTCTTGGATTTAAGAATCGATTTTTTTGCCAATCAATTCAAATATCTTGTTAGCAATGCTCCATATTTAATGATAGCTGCTAATGTCAATAGCGATAGTCGATCGGATTCTATTGTTATTCATTGTAATAACATTAATATGAAAATGATTCGTTGGCTTTGCGTTAGAATATATGGAAGCTGTTGATTTGAACAATGATACACGACTAGATCTTATTGGTATCGATTCTGATAGTGATAATATAATTATGCTTCTCGAATATGCGAATGGATCCTTTACTGACCCATCAAAATATTCCGTTGACAATGGTTCATCAACTTTAGTAATTATTGATATCAATAACAACTCTTTAGTTGACATCATAGTTGTTAATAAGGGCACTAATAATGTGAGTTTTCTTTTTTTTGTAATGGAAATTATGTGAAACAAACAATGTTCACTACAAGTAATGATTCTTATGCTCAAACATTGATTATTAATGACTTTAACAACGATAATCATCCAGATATTGATTCTTTTTCACATTCAATTGCAGTTAATGATTTTAATAAAGATACTCGAGTAGATATTCTAATTGCCAATTCTGGTACCAATACTTTAGGTGACTTTCTTCAACGAGATGATGATACATTTGAAAATGTCATTATTTTTCCATTAGAATATGAATCTCAACCATTTTCAGTTATCGTTGATGACTTTAATAGTGATAAAAAATTGGATTTTGCCGTTGGAAATGCTGGTAATGACAGTTTAGATATTCTTTTACAAACTTGTTGATCTTATATTACGTATATGAACTTTCTTATCACTAATCCTATATGTTTATATATACATATATCGAATAAGACCGATATTGACATACGGATAATAACTGTAAAAGATCAAATATTATGTTAGAAAATGTATATTCATTTCAAAATTTCAAATCAAAAATTAAAAACATTGTTTCTATGCTAGTTATGTTTGATATAAAGTTTTACAGTATTTTATCAGCAAATAATTGATTAAGAGTATAATAAGCAAACTAGTAGATATCATTTTCATGTCTTACAATAAGAAAAAATAGTGGTGCGATTATAAATAATAATTGTATATTTTATTGATTCTTCTTCCAACAGCAAAGGTACATTTATCGCCATTATAACCTAAGCTATTCGACATACTACTATTAAAATTCCAATGCTACAATATTTTTACTTCACATTTTATGTTTATATCTTCTCCGAGAAAAATAGTTAAACTCGGTACTTTCACTATAATAGAAGTTCCCTACGAATTGATATATAATATTGTTGAATTGTATGTTTCTGTTGTTAACAAATTCAAAAATATTAAAAAGCAATTTCATAGTCAGATTTACCAAAAATTTATATATCATGTGTTTTTTTCAATATCCAAACATTTTTTTTCCAAACTAAATATCTATTGTGAATGTACATGAAATTCTCTATCATTCCATACTTTCCCAACCATGATTAAATTATAAATTTCAAAGTCATTTAACATGTATTTTCATTAACATATTTTGTAACAATGTTAATATCAAAAACAAAACAATTGTTCTATTAATTAATCAAACATCAAAGACATTGTATGTATTTCTCTGTCCTGACGGACGAAACATTCGACTACGACGAAAATGAACTTGGTCATTGTTTAGATTCTTGATATATATAAATAGCATCTATTTCAATTGCGTAATTAGAACTATCTTATTCATCGAAATTTATTCAAAATGACAGCATATAAAAACGAATGGAATGGTGAGTGAAATTTTTATTCTATTAACATATTTTCTATAAATTCTTATTTAGAATCCTTATTTGGATGTATGGATGATTGTGATTCTTGTTGTTATGGTTTTTGGTGTGAACCTTGTTTATTTGGTTCAAATGCTAATAAGATTGATGGTAGTAATTGTATTTGTATGTGTTTAAGTTATACTTGTTTAGCTGATTTTTGTATGTGTTGGTTACTTCATTATTTGAAACGAAGAAGTCTTCGAGATCAATTTAATTTACGTGAAGATCCAAGTTGTGGTGACTGTTTAACAGTATGTTGTTGTGGTCCATGCGCTCTTTGTCAAGAAGCTCGTTTTCTCAAACGACAAGGTAAATATCAATATTAAAGGTTTTCTCTTATTATATTTTTATATTTAGGCTCTCAAAAAACATTTATTGCTCCAATTGTCATTCAGCCAACTAATCCAAATGGAAAATGATAATCAATCATTTCATTTGTAATAATTGTTCATAACTAGTTGAAAATAATTGTTGAATAATGTTTCTTTATTTGTAAATAAATACATTTTGAAAAAAGGTTGAATTTATTGTTTAGTTACATGATATTTTGAGGGTCTGTGTGTGTGTTGAGATCAGGAATGAACCGTCTCATCTAGAATAGTTTGATTTTAAAAGATGAAATATTAAAATCTGATCGAACTTGAATAGACAAAACCTCTTTCTAAAAATTTCCAGAAGTGCATGACAGTTTTTTGAAACCAGTTATTTAAGAGTATTTGAAAATAAGATTTTTTTCTAAATGACCAATTTATTGATTTTAACTGAATAAAAGAAATGAACATGATTGTGCTTAATATATTAATAACAAAACTTTCATGACGTTTTTTTGAAAAGAAAAAATGTTATCAAGAATGAATAAGTTATAAATAAGTTCGACTTTTTTATGGTCGGAGAATATCATCATCTGACAATTTTAAATGTTTTCTTCGATGCATCATTATTTTTTTGATTTTGATCAATAAAATATTCAAGAGATAAACAGAAAGAGATGAAATGATCAGAGATAATAAGAAACTATATCTTGTCATGTTAGAATGAGTATTCATTAATTCAGATAAGTTGAAATTCGAAGAGTACAATTTATTATTATATGATTGAAGTGGTTCGTAAGAAAAGATGAAAAAATAAATGAAGAATATTTTAGAAAATCTTATATACTGATAAATTACCGATAGATTTTTATTCCAAAGATAGATAGTAAAAGAAAATAAAAGATGTGGTGCTAGTAGAAGAAATGAATAAAAATGCATCTTCTTCAATTTTTGACTGAGTGGCTCTTATGAATGTATGAAGAAACTCTTTGTATATTATAATCAAATGAAGTATTTTTTAAAATTAGACATCCATTAAATAAATATTTTGTATTTACGTGTCATTACCAATAAAGTCAGATATATATCTGAATATGAATCGACATATGTCATAAAAATGTATTCGGAATATATTAGTAGTTCTTTCATAAAAAAATCAAATAAATATCTTAAAGAACATATTAATAGTATGTATTAGAACATCCTATGAGGAACTGTATTTGTGAAACATTTACATTGATTAGTAAAATGCCAGAAATTCCATTTTTAACAAGGGTTGTATTTAGTATTGAAATGTACTTTTGGTTTAGAAGTCAATAAGTCATAATTTCACAGAGAAAGTGACGTGTCTGAAGCTCTAATAATAAAGATAAGTGAAGGTTGTGTGAGTGAAGGAGGAATACACGCCTTTACACTCACCCACTGTCACGATTACAATGAAGCACATGTACAACAATCTAACGTAACTTTTGTTATAAATCGAACAAAATAATTAAAATAAAATTCAGTTGTTACTTATGATGGAAATGGATATCAAGTTGATATTATAATATGGGCAATTGGATTTTATGTTCATGGTCAATCACTTGATTCTAAGGCTTATCGTGGTGATACTGTACTTAATTTCCCTAATATGTTTCTTCTTCTTGATCCAAATACAAATTAAAATTAAAGAAATCTGTTTGGCAAGTCATGATATCGAAATTCAAGAGGAAATAATATAACCTGAATTTACATGGACTTATAAAATAAAATCGTGAGGATGCGTATAGGTCAACGAAATATCCACATTCTCAATGTATGTTGTTCTTTTGATTCTTTACTTTGCAGTGTCTTATAACTTAAACTCGTCATGGTCTATCAAGAGTAGAAAATAACATCAAATCAGAATTCATAATGCTTTCTTTTATCGTCTATTTAAAAGCTAAAACATGACGCTCTCTCTAAACTCGATTCCATCCATTCTTGAAATGTCTCGAAAAATTATTGTGCATCTCACTGACAAAGATGTATTTTCCGTAGTCAAACATTGTCTTACGTTAGGACAACACAACTACATTATGAATCATACAATGAATATCAATTTCAACTTAGTAGAAAAGTATTCAATGAATTAGTTAATATCGTTTCATCTGCTTGATTGCTGCCCATAATTGTATGATTTCTAATAAACAAGATATTTTATTAAGAAAAATCTTTGAAATATGCAAAAAAGTCATACGCTGAGCATGGTACCACAAGATTACACATTCTAGGTGAACGCCAGACAATTTTAATAATACATAATGAAAAGAAAAAATTTCTTTAAAAATCCCTTCATAGACATTTATCCATTGATAAAACCCATAAAAAGATTCTGCTTATCTACTTTTTTTTATGTCAGAGTTGAATGTACTAATGAAAAAATTTAATCGAGAAAACATTGTATGACGCAGATTTAGGGCATTTAACAAAAGTAGTGACGGCAATCTTGTCATTCTTTATCGAAGGCTTCAAGAAATTTTCTTTTTATATAATCTAATACAAAAAAAGAATGGTGTTTTTAAAAAGTAGAATATATTATAATATAATTGATTGAATAGTTCTACTCTTAGCTGACAAAATGGAGAAAATTTTAAGCAGAAGGTTATTGGTCATGCAAAAATTTATTAAATATCGCAGTATCTTTTATTTCTTGATAAAGTAGACAAAGCGATTGAGAAGCCTACACAAAAACGGAAATTTTTTCAAGTCTTCTATGAAGAATGACAGCATTCCTATTATTATTTCTGTTATACTTTGAATATATCAGACAGAATAGCAATCAAGAGAAGTTTAGTTTAGAAGTACATATTAGGATAAAACATGTAATCATAATCTTTAATTCTTGAATATCTTAAATAAATGAGTGATAAGTCGCGAGCACAGAAAAAATTATATTTAAAAAAAGCATGATTAATATCAATAACAAATTCATCTTCAAGTAATTTTCTGACATTTTCTTTTTATATCTTTTAATCCTATCTATGTACCATACCGTAAGTTGTAACTAGAGAGAAAATCCTTTCAAAAATTAAAAAATCATGAACAGATATAAATATATATTTTATAGAATAATAATATTTAATATCAATCATGTGATAGTGTTCGTTGAACTCAGGATACAGATTATGAGTAACAATATCTAATTATAGTGTAAAAACTATTCATCACATGAATAGATTAATCAGTGTCCAAAGATTTTTACTTGTTGTCTGTTTCTAATTTTCTATATATATAATAGCATCCTACAGTTTTTTTTATTTCCTTTTCGATAATTATTAAGAGAAAATAAGAAAAAGTCACAAGACATCGAAAAAATCTAACTATAATTATTTACTTTTAGATATTTTTCATATTCATAATTAATATTCTACAAAATCAATGAATTCATCGACGATTACATTGGCAAGTCAACTCAATATAGCTCAAACATATATAACTCGTTATTTAATGATACCTATTTATATATTTGGTAATTTGGGTAATTTAATGAATATTTTTTTATTTTTACAACCTGGTCTTCATTTAAATAATACATGTTCTTGGTATTTTATTAGTTTCTCAATTTCTAATTTATTACTAATTGATATAAGTGGCACAACTCGAACATTGCCTTTTGTAACAACATTTACATTAGAATCTACATCACTTTCATTTTGTAAAATTCGTTATTATTTTGCACATCTTACCTTACTTCTAGGACGTTATTTTATCTGTTTAATTGCAATTGATCGATGGATGGTTACATCATCAAATGAATCTATTCGACGATTAAGTTCAGTGAAAACTGCTCGTTATCTTATTCTAGGTGGAACAAGTGCTTGTGCTATTTTAAGTATTCATGCATTAATTGGATATGAAATAAAATCGAATCGATGTTATGCATTTTTTAGTACAAGTTATATTATATTTTTCAATATTTATAATATATTAAGTATTGTTATACCAATTGTTTTAATGATATTATTTAGTATGCTTATTATTGTTAATATTCGTCGGAGTCGTCATCGTGTTACAGCAATATCTGAAGCTGGAAAAAGTTCTCAACAATTATCTCGAAGACCTAATCAACAAAATAAAATGAAATTTATTCGATTAGCTATGATACAAAGTTTAATATTTACATTGTTTAATACAGGTTATGCAGCATATGTTACTTATGATTTTGCAACTAGTTCACAAATAAAAAGTCCAGATCGACAAGCTATTGAAGGATTTATTTATGCATTTACAATTCATCTTTGTTATATATTTGCTTCGGTAAGATAAAAGTTCAAATTTTATTTATAATAATTTTCATTTTTAGTTTACATTTGCAACATATATTTTGGCATCATCGATATTTCGTAAAGAATGTTTGTCAATGATTCGTCGTCTTTGTACAAAAACAATGCATTGGTGTGGACAATAGACTTTCTATGTTGTCATTTAAATTCTTTTTTGTGTCCGTATTATTAGAAAAACTACTTATTTTATAATTTTGTGCGTAAAATTGATTCAAATGTCTTTGTTATTCACAATCATCATATATATTCTCGTAGGTGTTGTTTTTGTTTAGTGAAATTTTTTGTAACTTTATTTGTTTTTAATAAAAGATTGAAATTAAGATATCTTAAAATGTCGTTGAATATGGATAATGGAGGTGAACATCCAATCATTCTCACCCATACTCTTTTCAAACATCTGTTTGGTAGATGTGTATATATTATGTGTATTTGTACATGCAATGGCGACGCTTGAGAGCAGAAACAAGAAATATTTGTACTTTTTTTGTTGTTTTATACTGTAAAAAAAAGTAAAAATATTGATCATCCACTCGACATTCTCAAAAAGTGGTGATAATTTTCTTTTCTCAGATTGTGAATGAATAGTATATTGTGCCAAACATTTGGCAACATTCATAGATGATATTTAGTTGAGCAAGATCTGTTGAAAAGAGTTCTTGAAATTCTGTTTCCAACTCGAAAATTATGGCTGCAGTTTACTCGGTCGTCATATTCAATATTTCCACCTGCACAAGCCTTTTGCTTGCTTACAGTCACTTTTACAATCACGTTTCAATATTCTTTGATCATCAGTATATACTATCTTTGACTTGCAACCGTGTGAAAACAAATATTACGTTTGCTGAAATATCTTTGATGATTCATTTTGTCGGCACGATAACTTCAAAAAAGGTACTGACTTCAATAAAACATATATTAATATCTAAAGTAGCTCATTTTTCCTTTTGGCAGTTATTAGCGATAATACTATTATTACATGCGTTTTGTCGTTTTACCTTCTTTATATTTGAAAGAATACTACTTACAACAAACATTCTTTTCCGTCACATTGAAGGAAAATATTTTTCTTTTCTAATTTTAGATCTGATATCATCATTCATATTCTCCCCTTCTTCAATAAGCCTAATTTCTAATTTTACAATCTCTGAAGTATTTTATAGGGAAGGATATGATTTGAAAATGAAGGGTACATAAGGATGTGGGTATGGATATTCTCTTAGTTGACACTCAAACCCTCAAGACTTGCGTGTGTGACAAATTGCTTGAATCTTTTATGTTTCAAATCATCTCATTTTACCATTGTAGTTACTAAGTCGGGGAGGAAAAGCCAGACTTCAAATACTGTGGGAAATAGATGAAATCTCGCGTTTTACCTCTGTGATACGCGGCTACCTGTAAAATATAGTAGCTTTTGTTTCTCTCGTATTGTTTTCGATTAGAAGTCATCTTAATCATTGTATCATTGAACCTTCCATATGAAATCGAGCAAGACAATGAATCCACTATCATGTATTGAACATTTTTTGAAATTGCATACATTACCTTGTTCATACAATTGCTGTTTTCGATGTATTTAGCAACGAATCTTTAGCAGCCATAGTCAGATCGATTAAGCTTTTTACATCATGAAATCGAAAAAGATAAACAGAGCTTTGAGCTATTATTAGTCAATCAATTCGGGTGTGATATAGTGGAAAAACATGATCGTCTATTGCGCGAATATGAAAGCCACAAGTATGCTCCGATACCTGAAGTTGTACAGGAAAAGGCTGGGACTGCATGCGTTAGACATGTTTCTGATATAGAGACAAATTTACAAATGTGGATTTTAACATAGAAAAATTTATTACATCAATCGAGTCAGGACTTCTGGCCCATCTTTTCACAAGAATTAAAATCCATAGCTGCTTGTGAGTTTTGAAATTGTCAAATTTCTCCACCATTAAGTGGCACGTTCATATTCGCACCATTTGAATTTTGATCTATTGCAAAAGAAAATGAGCAAATCATAATAAGACATTCTTTCTTTTGATTTTCATTGTATTTAGAACCAAAGGAGTTGGGGGTAGATGAGAGTACGGTTAAGTTTTCTCGTGACATATGTCTTCACACTCACACTCTCATAGCAAATAGAAGAAAGGAAACTTGTTTCTTTTACAGTACAAGAGGTCTAATCTCTCGAAATATGTTATCAGTAGTACGTGAACCTTGTGCTGAAGCTGTAATAGAAAGATCTTTGATTAGTGAATGTGTTCCATCAGCATTCCAAATATTCTCATTGGCGAATCGAACTGAATAACGTGCATCACCTTGTAAACGTGTATTAGCATCAGGTAATGTTAAAAGTAATTGCCAAACACCCTGGGTAATAGTCGCTGGAATACGAAGCTTGCTATCAATGGTAATAATATTGGCTTCAGGTGTCCAATTTCGAGGATCTACATTGAGAGTAGTGTTGTATGTAATACGTGCGCTACCTGTTTTACCATTGTGAAGTGTTATATTCACAGGTCTAGTTAAATGTATTGCTGAAAAGCCGACATTTTGCAATTTCAGTGAAAGAGATAATATTCCGCCGGGTGCCACTTCTTTTGAATAGGAAAGACTTTTTAGTTCAAAACGATAACCAAGTTTACGTGTGAATTCTTCTTTTCCTGCAGTACCCCATGCATTATAAATAGGTGTGTAATAATCGCGATGAAGATATGTCATATGTTGTAATTTCGATTCTGACATGGCATTCCCAACATTGTTATATGTATCATTGGGCTTACCAAATGATTCACCACCAAAGAAAGCATAACGAGTCATTTGATTAATATAAATCAGTTCTCGAGCTCGTGACCATCCATAAGAAAAGGTGCCCTCATCATCGCTGCTGGCAAGATATGCATCATTGTGATAACCAGTACGTGCTTTTGATGTGTTGCTATAAGCTTCGGCAGATGAAAGAGGTGTATCACTACCGAAGATTTGACGAATATAATAGGGCGTACGAACGGATACAGAGCGCGCACTTGGCAGTGCTAGCATGTACGCAGCATGAACTTGTTTCAGTGCAGTAGTTTTAATTGGATAATAGAATTGTGTGTTAGTAGTGCTAAAATATGATGAATGCATTTCACCCCATGGTCCAAACATACCCATCTCGACAGTAACAATAATATCTTCATACTCATAATAAATCGGTTTCATATCCATGACATGGGTTTTAACAGTTTCAATGTTCTTTGGTTCTGGAGCTAGAATGGAATCCCAAGTATATGCTGAGCGCGTAATAACTTTTAACCCTTGTTGACGACAAATATTGAGTGCTGAACGAATTTCATTGAGTTTACTCGTTCCAATATGTGCGCTGTTCTTGTAAGCTGATATATCTATTTTGATAAGGACTAATGATACTTTTTCTGCGCTATTTCTCAGCGAATTAATGTCATAAAGATCATTAGAAAATCGATGTGTAATCCATCCTCGTTCAGGATTAGCAAAGAGCGTTTGGGTTGATGTAAATGTTTTAGTAACATTACTGGGTTCGCCCGCCAAACTTTGATGCCATGAATTCAATAGAAATCCAAAAAGTAAAATAGTCACTTGTCTGTTCTTCATTATCTCTCAACTTTCGATCCTAAAAAAGAATATTGTAAATATATTTAGAGTGTTACGTTTTCCTTCTCAGGAACGGGGAACGTTGAAACAAACCTGATCGATGTTTGGCAACCTTATAGCACTTTCAGAATAAGTAATAAATGTATTGACAACAGAAAAAAAACATATGAAATATCATATGACTGTCATTTATAGGATTCTTTTCAATTTATTTTCTTATTTTTCATAGCATGAAACAATAACAAAAAAAAATAAAAACATTCATCAGAAAGACGCTTTTAATCTTTTAATCGAAAACAAATATTTTTTTTCTCTCAAATATGGGTGTTACAAGGATTCATTCTCTTTCTGTACTCATATTATGGGAAGTTAGATAAGTAAATTGAATCACTTTACTGCAATAATCAGTATTTTGATTAAAAAAAAGGACCAAAACCCAAATTCGAAATTCAAAACCATTTGAAATCTCCAAACTCAACGATTTCGGTATTGATACATACATATTTGCATATAAACTGGTCCGCTGCTGATGCTTCTAAACTATGTATACATATCATAAGAAAACGTAGACTCCAAGCGATATGCCGATACTTTTGCATCATGTGTCCAATCATGACAGAACATTTCGATTGATATAAGATTTGCAGTGATTTGTTATTCTTCGCACACGTTATTTCCTATCCAACGATTTTACTAAATATATTATTATGAATCATATGAGAGTTTTGCCAATGTTTCGAGAGTGACATATGCTATTGTTTTGTCTTGCTTACATGTTTTCACGTTACTTCATAGATTCTGATGAAATATATCTAGTAGTATCCAATATAGCATGAATCGCTATGTTTTAAAACTGTAGTCTTCAACAATAATTTCAATTGATATACTATTTAACAGTCATGTACAGATTTTTCTCACTATTTTGACAAAATAATAGATCCTGTTACTTTTTCATATGGATATTTGGTCTTCCATGACAGATCTTACTGAAATCTCTCGATCGATATAAAATAGAAAGTGACAAACTGTTTTCTAGGCAATAATAATTTTTATAGTATGATGTCAACGTAAATATTACTATGGATTTTATTTACATATATATGCATTACTATTGCTATTGACTCCTTATTAGACTATTCAAAATATTCGAGAAATATTCAAATCGACTCAAGTTTAATGCTAAACATAAATCTAACATGGAATTTTAATTTTTACAGTAGTTAGTAAAATCGAAATTAGAAAAGAATTTTTAAAAATGTATAAAGTAAATATTTTTTCATGAAAAAGTATGTGAGACGTCACATTTGTTTTGAAGACTTTCTGAACACGCTATATTTTTTTTTCCATCGATTTATATATATCAAAAGATGCAATTTTTCACAGGCTTTCAGAATATGGTTTTATTTTACTAAGATATTCAGAAAAGAGTGCCATTTTGCTCTGAATATCTAGAAGGGTTTTGTTTGAAAATTTATTACAAACTTTTGTATTTTTAATATTTTTGTTAGATAGAAGACGCAGTTCGAAGGACGTTTATATGGCATTTCGTAGAGCAGATTTTGCACTATCCAATGCTATATAATACCTATAAATTTGGTTATCTTTTAACAAAAATATCCAAAAAAATCGCTCAATTTTAATTAGTTCAATGAGGATGGTCAACTTGCATCTCTTATTCCTTTACAACTACATGACCTTTTAAACTAAATACCAAAGATCAAAATTTAAATTTTAGCTCCGGACAGGCTCCTGTTACGTTTGGGCAATATTCTGGTGAAGTCTCGCTTAATATGTATCTTAAAAAAACAAAATATACAACAAGATGCAGCGTAAAAAGTTCTACATTTTATAAAGTGAAGATTATTTTAATTGTTTACTTCTTGTTTTTAAAAATGAATAAAATTCTCTGCGACCAGTTGTTGCTCTCTCGAAAACATCATTTTTTCTATATGAAGAGAAATTTCTTTCATCTTATTCAATATATAAAATAGAGCTTTTCATACTGCATATCGTGATATATTCTTTTTTTTTTTAATACAACGTCTTAAGCGGCTAAAAATTGAAATGCAAAGCGTTGCATTAACATGTTTTATCTGTCAGTTCGATTTACATAAAAATAGTTCTCACCGAAATTTCATTATTATGATATTAGATGAATAATGATCAAATAGTGTAGAAATATAGAGCTTTATTTTTACTGCTAATCTATATAGAAAGAAAATTTCTTCCAGTATTCTATATGAACTTGATATAGTTCCGTTATGATCAGTAATCATATTTTTTGAATCATAGAATTTGAATTTGAGTCTTAATAAATATGCTATCTTGAAATCGTCAAATTCAAAGAAATTCTATTAATAACTATTAAATTAAAACCGTAAAAAATAACGTTCTAAACTATATTTAGTTCCAGTGAATAAATGAAAATTTTAATAAAGATGATGAGTGTAACTGTTGAAAAGTCTTATTTTTATCAAAAAGGTATAATCTGGCCTGCGATTAAGAATTCTTCAAAAAATAATAATCCTTATAGGATTGACTTTTTAAAAAGAAAGGATCTTTTGCAGAAAATAGGAAAATATAGACATGTATATTTTCTTCTCAAAAAGCTAGCTATGTAAACTTGCAACTAGAAATGTTCATTTGATAGAGTTAACTTCAACGGCTAGACTTTGCTTCGACGTACACTG
Source organism: Macrotrachela quadricornifera (assembly GCA_022393335.1). Classification (NCBI taxonomy): domain Eukaryota; kingdom Metazoa; phylum Rotifera; class Eurotatoria; order Philodinida; family Philodinidae; genus Macrotrachela; species Macrotrachela quadricornifera. The sequence goes on from JAJEKB010021313.1 coordinate 29,598, forward strand.
GTGCCCAAAAGTTCCTTACTATCCTAAGGTTTATCGATATTTCAAGCTGTATGCTCGAAAAGAAAATTCATTCCGAAGCCGTAGACGTTGTTTCGTAGGAATAAGCGATTTCAATTTCAACTCGGAGCTACACTCTGAACGAAAAGGATATTTTCCCGAACCTCAAAAAAACGTCAATTTTATCCAAGTCTAGTTTCTCCATTAACAATATACCAGTTGCTCATCTCATGCTCGTATTATCTTAACTATTGCTCTACTATATAAACACAAATTATACTAAAGACAAAATTTTTACGATGACGTCACATTTATCCTGCTCAACATGCAATATTTTTGAGAAAAGAGTACCGCATTTCAATCATTATCAAAAGTCAATTATTGTTTACTAGTTTTTACTGGTATTTCATAAATGGATTATTGAAATTTAAAATATAATCTTTTCATAACGCTATTATAGCGATCCTGATGAAGTACTATTCTGAGAATGGCTTCATGTAGATAAAAGGAAAAAAGATTCTTCTGTTTCCCACACAAAGATTATGCAAGATAGTTTAAATAACATTCGAGAACGGATGTTGGAGCTCCATATTAAGATACATCAATAGTTTCAAAGTACGATAAAACATATTGTAATGAAGCAAACTGTGACTAATGCTTAGTGTCCATATTTTAAAGATATAGAGAAACGAACTTCCGAATGATGAAATATATTTTTTTACCTTTTGAAGTGTATTGTACAACGTGATATAAACAGTAAATTCGAATTCTAATGTAAATACTTATGTCTGAAGTATAGGATTACATAGAAAAATCGATATACAAATAATCAGACATACTTACGATGAGAATTAACAGTGAAATATAATGAAGTTGGATTTTTTCTAAGTAATGTTTGTTTACATGAATCAATCAATCGTGCTATTTCATACATGTCATGATGCGTAAGTCAGATGAATATTTTTGGTACACGTTGTTTTTATCACTCTACACTATACAATTTTATTTTTTTCGATTCTTTCCTCGATGTAAGACAAAAATAAATGCATATACACGATGATTCATCTATTTTTACTAGTTTTCGTCAATTTATTGTTTCACTACAAAATGTCAGAAACTTTTTTTATTTCTATATAATTAGATGAAAAGTTGATTGCTCTATCCAACGGTATAGCTTTCATTTGATTTATCTCATGCGTTAGTTAAAAAATGAGTAAAGTTTCGCGTAGTAGACAAAAAAGTTTTTTTTCTATGAAATTCTGAGATTTTCATTTGTCCAATACATTATAATTACTCGAATGAAATATCTCGGATATAGAAATAAAAAATTTTCTGACGGTTCGTAGTAAAACAATAAATTGACGAAAACCAGTAAAAATAGGTGAATCATTCTATACGTGTATACGATATAGTCTTTTTACTAGATTTTTTTCTTTTTATATTGTTTTTTTCCTGAATATGGGTCGATGTTTTGGATTAAGCGCCTGCTTCGATCCTTTCGCGCCGTTCCTAGACATCTCATAATTTTTTTCATATAATATAGGTAAAATAGGAAAAGTAGTCGAAATATAGGTCGAATCGAAGTTCAGGGTATAATTTTATCAAGAAATCTTAAGGTTGATTCTACATTGTGAAGTAATTCTCAACAATGATTATTTATTCCTGGTTCATTTTTGGAGAGCAATTAATGAAAATTTTCCTTGATGCATTCAAGAAGTTTGTTTAAGTAACAGACCATTTTATTAAAAAGTATCTCTTTTAAGAAGCTGCGATTTCGTAGTCCTCCTAATTTTCAAACTCAATGAAACAAGTAAAGATTGCAAAATTAAAGCAGAAAAATGTGATGTGGAACACTTTGTTAGTCTCCTTATATCAGTTCAAAATAGAGTCTCTTTTCTCGAAATTCAGATTAAATTTGAAGAGACCACCGTATGTATTTTTCTGGATCGAGTTGAGTTGGAGGTTTTTGAATTCAGTCGTCCAGCTTTGATATCTAATCAGCATCCAAACAGTCAAAAATACAATACATATTCACTAATTAATAAAGATGCAAAGAATGTGAATATAAGTATTCTTATCATTTACGGTTATAAGTTGAAAACATAAAGAAAAATACTCGATAACAAAACGAATAGTATTGCTAGTTTATTAATGACAATATAAAATTATTAATTACAAAGAATAGAGTTTATAATAATAATAATGATTATTCTTTACTGATGTTATTTTATTATTAACTACTACGACGACCATGACCATGACGACGATGTTCCTCGTCTGAAGAAGATGAAGAAGAACGACGATGTCCCATATGACCACCATGGCTTCCATAACCAGGAGCACCTCCATGAATTTGACCAGGTGTTGGATTAGGATTACCACCCATCATATTATCTAGTTGTTGTCCTATTTGACCTAAAATATAAATAACATCAAATAGTTTTTACACTCGAATTCTGTTATTTTAATTTAATGCGAAAAAAACCAACTGATATATTCACATACTATTTGATTAATTTTAAAGATGAATAAATTTCATATAATGACAATAACTTACCATTTAATCCACCAGGAACATTTTGTTGAATCCAATTATCAATTTGACGTTCACTCATGTTGCTTCTTTGAAGTTTTACTATATAATCAATAGATAATATCGTTACATAAATAAGAATAGTTTGGATCAATCTTTATATAGAAATTTTTTAAATTTTATATACGTATTTGCCAAAGAAAAAATGAGAGATTGATCAAGCATGGTTTTTCTTAATGTATTAGTCACACGCACTATTATTTCATTTCTTAAATTATTTTTACTCATTTGAGGTTGTGATAGTGCACTTATTTACCTTTTTTACATGATAAAAATACATTGAATTCGAACGTTAAATGCATTTACAAAAAGTTAAGTTTACTTTTCTTGGAATTTTTTTACGTAATATATATTATTAAAAATGTTAAACAATTTCCACGAATGAAATTAAACGTGTTCAGCATTTCTTTTATGATTGTATCCTTCGTTATCGGCCATCTAAGTTTCATCATTGAAATCCTTATTTATTTGCCATTGAGCTATTTCACAATTAGATATTAAAAAAAGGATATATACTAAAATATTAATAATCAAAATTTAAGTTATTGCTGTGTAAATACTTAAGGGTACCCAAAAGTAGTGGCGGAGGTATCTTACAGAGATCGGCGTGAGCATCCCGTCCCGTCCCGCGCATAGGCGTGAGCGTACGCGGGTGACGATATTCTGTCTTTCTTTGTTCAATAGACAATTTGTTTAAAGATTTCCAGTAACCCCCAACTATTTGGATGCTAAAAACACGCGCTCCGTAAAGCTCTGTGGAAGTTAACATAGGCGTGAGCATAAGCGCGGAACGCTCACGCCGATCTCTGGTATCTTATTTCCTTATAAAAGGCTTACGAAAGTTTTCTTTTTTTATAAAACGATAGAGAAAATGAAGTTTTATTTTTCTATGACATTTCATCTCTATTCACCTAGTGTTATAATAATAAAGTTTTAGCAAAGACCTAGTTTTGTGTAAAATATAACCCTATAATGTTCAATCATATTTTCATCCATGTGCATTGTTTTTTTTGGTTTTTTCTTTTCTCGTCTCATCTAATACTTAATTCTTTATAGATATGATACGTGTAGTCTATTACATGCAATAATAGTAAATTAAAAAAAATATCGGACAAGTTCAACAACTTTTCACTACATTAATTGTTCAAAATATTGTCCGCCATTATCCACACATAATTATATCCTTTCAATCCATTTATTGATTTATTAGATAAAATCAAATATGATAGAAGAAGTTCATTTACAAAAGAGGAAAGTATAGATAGAAAGCATTTGAACGTACCATTGATGTGTGATAATCGAATACGATCGATTTTAATTTTGCACAATTGATACGTGTTGCATCTCTTTGAAAATTTTCAGTAACAGCTACTAAATGTTCATATTGCACATGAAGTTTGATAAGAGAAGGTAAACTTGTTTTCAATTCAGAAAGAAATTGATTAACATAGTCCATATGAACATGAGTACAATATAATTCCATGAGATAAGGATATATAATAATTCTTGATATTTCTTTTGATTTTTCTTTTTGTTCTATCATATTACTAATTCTCAAACGACGAAGTAATGGAAATGAATTGGAAATTTTAACAAAGAAGTCATGTTCAAAAGAAGCATGATTATCTTTCATCCATAGAACGGTTACATTTTTGAACATACCACCAGGAAAACCGTGTGAAATCTGTTGTATCGATTCCCTATCGAATGGAATCGAATAAATATGACATCGATGCCACATACTATCAAAAAAATAATCACTATTAATATATCCATCAACATAATATCCTCGTTGAATGAATGTACGTCGAATTTCATCAAAAGAAAAGTAAACCTCCCCATCCGTTTTGACATTTTCAATAACAATATCAATCATAAATGTATGTAAATCAGGTATTTGTTTGAGAAAAGAATTCTCCAAATAAATACCATCAATGAATGAAATTCGTTCATTAATACGAAGGGATGATGTAAGTTTTTCCAAGTATAACATTCGACGTAGTAATGGAACGACTAGACTATCAAATTCACTTGTTGCATGAAGTACAAATAATGAAAAAAATTTTAGTTTCACAAAATTTTTCTAAAAACAAAAATATAATTTTTGATGGTTTTATAACAACTATTCTCCTAGTTTCGAAATCTCAATTGCTATAATAAACTATTTTTATTTTCTGTTTCTAACTCAAAAATAAAAAAAAAACCTTCAGATATGAGATGTTATTACCGTATTATTTAATAACATCAATGAACTAGTTCTGATTTGTGATGGTGTACGTCGAAGTAATGATGGATCATGTATGAAATCAAGTTTGACAATAAATGTATGTAATTGTTGAAGACGACCATCGAGTAAATAAAGACAATCATCAAAGTTATGTAATTTTATAGATAAATAAGTGATACTTGACGAAACACATGTTCTAGATGATAAATCACTTAGAAAGGTTCGATTAAAAACATAACCAGTGTTGTTTATATCTACATCCAAATAGTTTAAATTAGAGAATAAGACAAAAATACGGTGATAAATATTAATAAGTAAATTCATTATCGAAATATTTTGAACTTCATAATGAATCTTTACAATCAATTGGTAAATTTGATTTGTGAAGTTACGAATAAATGAAGATTTTTCTAAAAATATATAATGAATACTTATGTTTCATTAATGAATTAATATACCATTAAAAATTTGCAAAGATATGTTTACATCGAGATTGTTTAGAATAATTTTTCGTAAATTAAAATATTTGTTATTGGATAAAATACGTTCTAACAAACATCCATCAATTGTAAGACATTCAATATAATTGTGGATTCGAGGTAATATTTGCAAATAAAGTCGATTAAATAATATTCTATTATTTTCTTCTTAGTTTGATGATATGATTGTTATATCAATCGATTGAGTAAATATTCGATCACATGCTATATTATCAAGCTTTTTATTAACTCCAATTAATGAATACAAAACTTCAAAATTATGAAGTTTTTTAAAAATATTCAATAATAATTCATCTGAAAGATCAATAATATTCGGCATAATTATTTCTAATGAAAATTGTTCTTAAGAAAATGATTTCTTATATATTTAGCTCTATGGCAACTCTATTCATTGTTCGTTGCCGTCCATAATATTCGTAATATCGAAGTTTAGCCGAGTTTGCTCAGAAAAATGTTTGAATTCAGTTTCTCTCTCTCTGTCCGTAAGTATAGCGTCCATATTTTACACTTTACTCGTTGTTTATTTTCGTGTTAAATGCGTCTCATTACGCAAAGAAACTTCAAATTAATAATAATTAAATTACGATCTTGAGGATGAATGATGGATGTAAGATGAAAATGATATCCTCATACCCGCAACATAGTGTAGAAGAATATATAGATATTCATCACATCTATAACATTCATTTCCACACTCTTAAAACAACGCTATGTTACTAAACGCTGAAAATATTGAAGATCTGGTAATATTTTTATTAAAAATATAATTCAACAATGGAACAAACAATAAAAACCATTGAAATAGATTTTATCACAACTGATTTACATCGATTAAACAGTTTTTTTTCTCAAATAATTTTAATATGGGATCAAATCGTATCATTCCCATCCACTCTGGACACGATTAACCTCAAATTTGCATTGAACTGCATCATTTGATTAGAAAGTGAGTAAAATCACGGTCTCTTACGGCTTGTATGATATTTCACGCACGTCTCCCTTTTTCACCCCAATCACTCTGCGACTTTCCTTAGTACTCAAGGAACTGATGCGGGTAGTTTTGTGACCCTATCTCTCACGATGACTAAATACATAGTGAACAGACTCATCAGAATCTCGATCTGTATTGATCGCGATGAAATTTCACTCAGCTCCTTTCGCGCACTTCGCTTGGTGGTTCCAACCTCACGATGACTTTCCTCAGAAGCTAAGGTAGTGTGAAAACTTTTGTGACGCAAGCTATCACACGGACTGAATGCGTAGCGAACAAACAAACGTTGTTCATTAAATATATAGATACGTCATCGTTGTGAGTCACGAAAAAGAATAAATACGTTGTTTCTGTGAGTCATAGAAAACAAATGGATACACTATAGTTGTGAATCGAAGAAACATTCGTACACATTTTTCTCTTATAACCTATTAGAAACATTCAATTTTCAAATTTAAACCAAATAATCATTGATACAAAATGATTAATCTTAGAATCATAACAAATTCGCGAAATTTCTGGAAAATTGACGCAAAGTTCATTGCGATAGGACTTCACTGAAATTTCACCCAGACGCTCCCTCCCTATTCCTATTAAAGGTAACAGTACTCTTTAAAGCTACCTCTGGACTTAGAGAAGCAGCATGAAAACTTTAGTAATGTTAGCTATTACAGCACTATTTGGGTGAAATTTCACTCTCATCCTCACCCTCAAAATCTTATATATAAATTAATAAACTATGTTGCTAATTTTACAGAAAAGAGCAACCTTATTAAAAATAGTAAATCTCATTTAGTCTTATCCATGCTGTTCAATAAAATAACATCAATAACCATCTCGAATTGTATAGGAAATACTTTTTTTTTGTTGAGAACATTTAGTTTTCTATTATAAGTATTCCATTTTAATAGGAATGTGCATGTATCAATAGCTGAAGCAAAGCAATTGATCAAAACTATAATTATACTTTATAGCAATATCAAATCAGTCTTAACTCTACACTATGGGTCTCATCCATGGGGGAAATCATTTCATTCCATAACAACTACTACATCATTTTTTTTTAAATTTACAGAATGAGACAATAAATAATGTTGATTATCTCAATAGATTGTTTGTATTTTCTCATGTTTCTAATATGTTATGGTAAATCTATCACTAGCAGTTGATTTATAATACTGAATGAATTTATTTCGAATGCAAAGGCGATAATCGATACACAGAAACATTATTTGTTTCTTTCAGTTGAACATTTGAACTTTGCAGATGATCTTTCCTTTATTTTGCATTCTCATTTTTCGACAAATAATGAGCCGAAAGATGCGTATTCGCTATGTATCTTTATTTTTGTTTTTCCCTCTACAAAGTACTCTATTTAGTTCTTGTCTTCAGTCATCTATATCAAATTTGTTTCATACAATTTTTTTTCGTTTATTTGTTCAAAAGAGTGTAGGCAATTGGATGACACACTACATACAACAGTTAACTATTTCATCGTATAAAACTGGTAAATCTCTATTTTGTACCTCAAGATTCGCTTAACGTTTCTATCTAATTAATTAAAATGTCTCATTTCATTTTCTAAATTATGTATACGTTTATATTAGTTTTATGAAATAATAATATATAATTCTATTGAATTCTTCGAAACATGCAAACTGGAATGATACATAATTAATATTAATGAGTTCTTTTAGAATAATTGATTGAAAAGAAAATGAATTCCTATAAGCTAATGATTCTCTCTTTATTTTGAATATATTTCGATAATATTAAAAAGATATACCTTTTCATTCTCTATAGTCGCCGATAAAACAGATTGAGTAACTTTGTTTTTCAGTCTTTTACTGGATTCTAATCAAGTAACAATACCAACATGTCAATAATGATGTATTTTGAAAATCAAATTATTTATCCGTCAACAAACATTATTGATCATCGTCTTGAATTGTTAACAATTATGAGAAGCTCAAATAAAGCCATCCAAAATATCATAAATTGTGTTTTCTTAGTTTCTACTCCAATTTAACAATACTCAATCCATTCTTTAATTTGGATCAAGAATGCTTTTATCACAAAATTGAAATAGATATACATATTAACGTTGGCTATGTTGTCACGATTAATCTTGGAACAAGAGTTTTATTTTAGCCATTAGCAACAGACACTTGGAAGTGACCTATTCACGCTAGTGACTGTTGCATAAAGAAAAACAAAAAAAAAATATCGCAAGGACATATAGTAGAGCAGCAAGAGAAGCAATAAGAGATTTTCAAATTACAGGTGCTTATACGACACACAAATATAAGAAAGAGGAAAGAAAGAAAGATAGGGAAAAAAAGTCGTTTCTGATGTTTCCAATCAAATTGACAACCAAAACAGAAAAAATAACTGTACATACACACAAATACGTATATATATATTTCATGTTTAATAAATGAGAAAGTCTGTTGTTTCAAAAAATTGTTAGTAGCAAAAAAGACACGAAAACAAACAACCTGTAATAAAGAAATGCTGCTAATACATATATGCGTTTAGAAACAATAATAAAAAGAAAAGAATAAACAAAATTGACAATGTTCTATACATAGATATTTCTATTTTATCGTAAATATTTGTTCAACTCAATAAAGGCACAATCTGGTATATTGTTCTTATGCATTAATTTGTCACATTCATTTAAATAACCAACAAGCACTTCAAGTGCCGGATGTCTTGGCATATTATGTGCTTCTATAAAAATAATTTTCTTTTATTATATATAAAAAAAAAGAATAAATAAATTTCTTTACCAAGAATGGCACTATTAAGTACACTAGAAACAGGTTCTCGTTGAGATGGTTCTAATAGATGAGCAAGTGGTGATAATTTAGGATCGGCATATGCTAATAAACTAAATGCTTCCTAAAAATAGATCGAAAGAAATTCAAATAATCAAACAATATTTTCTATAAAATAAAGAGAAATATGCAATATTGGACCATTGGTTGTATTATTGATATATGATGTTTTCATGTAAAACGTACAATAAAGCTTTATAATTTAAGGAACGTATTATATTTTCTCGATTGAACTAAATGGTATGTAAACAGGAATTTTCAATACAAAAATAATGGCAGTACGTAATTTCAAATAGTGAAAATTTGTCAAAAGAGAACAATTTTTTTCAAACTCACATATATACTTCCCTAGCCACAAGAAAATGCACGTTAGTTTTAATAATACTTCGACAATTCTAAAATTTTCTACAATCTTCCAAACCATTTTGTAAACCTAAAGTTTTTACTATTAATAATCACTTGTCTGAATTTTGAGAGTTTTGGTATTTAGTGTAGCGAAATGACCTTATTATTGGTGTCAAACAATACAACGATTGTATTATCCATGTATTGAAATCAGAATTAAATCGATACAGAAAATTATGAACTAATTGAATTGCATCTTTCGAGAATAATTAGTATTGGTATTTCTGTATTATCAAGATAAATAATAGCTCCATACTGATAATCTATCATTATTTAAGAGCAACTACCATCGCTTAGAACTTCATCATATTTTAGCCTCTATTAGTTTCAATTAGAGATATACCTGTAACATTTTATCATTTTGTGTATTTTCTCCATATTCAATAGTTAATTGTTGTTTAAGTGCATGTAGTTCTCTACCAAATTGAAGAATCCTAACAAGTAGTTGATCATCATCTTTCTGTATATCAGATGAATTTTCTTCAGTGTCCATTATATGAGTTGAATCATTAATACCATCATGATTTGTTATTGAACATCCATTACTATTTATATTTTTATCGAGATTTAAATTATTACTATCATCATCTAATAATGAATGGCCATTAGATATTTGATTTATAGTAGAAGACGAAGAAGAAGAAGAAGAAGAAGAATGGGATACTGTTCCATGATTGCTAAAACCATTTGTTGTATTATTACCATAAAGATCATCATCCAAATCCATAAGATTAGGAACAATATTATTAGATGCTAATGAATTCACTGTTGTATTTGCTTCTAAATATTTAAAAAAAAAAGGATTTCATTTTTTATGACATTATTTTAATAAAATATACCTTGGGACGATTCATTATTATTTGCACTTGATGAAGAATTTATTGTTCCATTAGTATGTTGTTGTACATCGGAAATTGTTGTTTGATTATGTCTGGATGTATATGGACTATTGGAACGTGAACGTGAAGATGTATTAGGTTTAAGTGAAGGTGATGATGAACGAGAAGAATTTTTTTTATTAGATACACTATTTGAACGATTTTTATGATTTATTTGAGATGATATGGACGGTGATGAAATTTCGCTTTCAGTTCCATTTATCATTTCAATAAATTGACGAACTTTGAGCACAAATAAAAGATTTTTATTATTGAGCAATGTAGGAAAAAGTTCTTTTGTTTTTTCAATTGCATCAGTTGTATGTCCATTAAGAATTAAATGTTGAATGACTACGACAAAAAAAATTTTTTTAAAATTTAATAAAATAAAAACACAAATTAAAAAATATTTACGTTGTCTATTACGCATAGAATTAAGCTCATCAGCATAAACACTTTCAGCATTTTTATTAAATTGTTCAGCTGTAGCACAATAACCATAATGAACAAGATATGTTGAAACAATACGACGTAATTGAATTTGATGTAATAATTCATTTTCTTTTAATGTACATTCTATTATTGCTTGACGGGATTTTTCTCGATATTCCTATTTAATATTGAATTAAATTAAATTTTTATTTTAAATAAATTATTATTTATTTACATCCATATATTTTTCTATATCAAATTTAAATGGATTAAGACCAAAATTAGCTTCAATAGCTTCAAGGGGAGTTTGTAAACCTACAGTTGGATAAATTTCTGTCTAAAATTCAATAACAAAGAAAAAAAGATAACTATTGAAAATAAAATAATTGAATATTATTAAAATACCGGTATGTCTTTAAAGCATGTACCTAAATATAAAGATAAAGAATATAAATTAATATTTTTACTAAAATTAAAAAATAAAATTTACCAATGTTATAACCATTACGAGTATAAAAACACGAATTTTCTAGAAAATTAACACAACAACCAACATAATCACCAGTTGTAAATGTTGGTCCATAGGCAACACCAGAACCTGATGAACAAAATGAATGACCATCATCACCATGATAACCATAAGAACCTTTATCCCAACCTGGTAAACGATTAAGATTTACTTCACTAGTTGATAAACCAATACCCATATATCTAATTAGAAGAATAAGAAATTTACTTTAAGTTTCTAAAGATATAACAAAAAAAACAATCATTTGTACTTACCCATCACGACCTTTACTTAAAATTTTTACTTCATAATAATAAATCCCAGTAAGTGGTGGAATAGGATGATCAGAACGAACACTAGCTGCATCTTTATGTGATTTTCCGGGTCCTAAAATAAATAAAGAAATTCAATTAGATAATTTTATATTTATGAAAAATTCATTTTTTGAACCTTTATATGTAACAACAAGATTATTTTGTTGAAGAACTAAAGTTGGTGATTTTTCTTTTGAATTCCATTTTGATGGTAATGGTGTATCATCACCAACATGTGGATAAAGTTGTGCAAGACGTTCTAAACCAGTTTTTATTGTTGTTGTTGTTGTTGTTGCTGTTGTTGTTGTTGGCAGTGATGAAGTCGATGATGTTGTTTCATTTTGTTTATCTGCCATTTTTTTATTAGATTTTAATACTCGTCGTCGTTGATGTTGAATATAAAGTTTAATTAATGTAAAAATAAAATAAATTATATTAATAGCAATAATTAAACAACACGTAATATACACGTAATTAGATGAGCAACTTTGATCCATTCCATATTTGTAGATAACTAGTTAACATCAATAATAATATAATATTAATTGGAAAATAAAGAACATATATATTATAAATAACATACAAATAACAACAACGTAAATCAGCTGACATATTCTATATCGCAGCTATGCAGTAATATTACAAGATGGCGTACGAATCGCTTAAATATATATATTTTTTTTTGTATTCTTTCCTATGAGAATACTTGTTAATTGATAGAAGTTAATCTATATTTATTTATAAATTGTGCAAATTTTAAACTGAAGTTTTATAATAATTTTACCAGAATCGAAAATAAATCCTATTCAGTGCAAAATATGAATAGAGAGAAATATGCTCTATAAATTTTTGATTTAGGTAGGATTGATTCAAAATACAATGTATACAAGCAATGAATAGTATAAAAACATGTCATTTCTTCATGTAGTATTAACTTACAACTAACTAATCTTAAGCCATATCAATATTCTGAACACAGATTAGAGAAGAGTAAATAAGACTGATTCTTATTAGATACTTTTAATGACTGAAAGGTGAACAAACATCATTTTTTTTACACTATCAAATATTTGGCTTATCTTTAATCAATTGTAAATCAGAAAAATCTTCTTATCATATATTCTGATTTTGGCAAATTAGTATAATCTTTATAAAAATAATGTCATGATATAAATATATACAAAAGATTCTAAGATTTATTACTATATTTGCAAGAAAAAATAAAAATGAACATTGTTTTTATAAATTAATAAAGACTAATGTTTTAAGAATTTTCAGAATAGTATACTGAAGTAAATAAAAATTATTTGAAGTTTTATTTAATATTGAGAATAGTTATCAAGCATAACTGATGAATAAAAATATTTAGCATTGATTTTAAAAAAATGAATTAGTGAGTGTTTATATTTAAAATGAATTTATTCTAGAACTTAAATATCATCATTATAATTCAGTAAAATTAACTAGTTCTTTAATCGTCGATTAACGGTTGTATATAGTTCATATTTATAAGATATATATTAAAAATAAAGGATTACAATAGCGCTTTCTGCAGCTAGTGAATAACGGTTATTGTTTTTTCCTAAAGATAATGATAATAAAAAAAAATATTGAAACTTTTTGAACGAAATAAATATTCAAAGCAATTGCCGTTTGATATTTTGATTATCTATGAAGTTGAATAATGTCAGGGTAACTTATTCATCTTTACATAGCAATGTAATAGTAAGCTTAAAACATTTTCTTTCTATATCATCTGATTTGTGAAATGCAAATGACAGTGAATAAGTCAAGGAAATAAACAATTGTAAAATATCGTTTAATATATATGATTTTAGATTTTATATGATAAGAAGAAATAAATCATTCGAATATCATTGTCATTTCGTTTAGGGTGTTTTTTATTTATGATTTACCAATCATTGGGCCAATCTAATAATTGTTCATTATTAATATTAGTAGATGTAGAACCTGATAAAGTTGAATTAATAGAATTTAAATTTATACGCATTTCTTCTTGATCAACATGCAAATTCGATGTTTGTGTCAATTGATTGTTAATATTAGATTTTAATTGTAATGCACATATTTTTATTTCATCTTCATTTGATATTTTAATAGGATTTATTTTATTATCAATCTGTTTAAAATATAAAAATGAATCAGGTGTTTTCCAAGGACCTTTGGAATCTTTAATCCACATAAGAATATTTAATTTTCGTTTTGATATAAATGAATAATATTTTTCTATTCTAATAAGATCATTCATTGAAAAATTTTCCTCTTTTCTATGGCAAATACAATGACCACCCATTTATCATTTAATTAAAAATTTTAAAAAAATTTTAAAAAAAAGCGCATTAGTTTAATTTAAAGAATCTTTATCTAAGAGATCAGTTATTACTAAAATAAAAGCGATTTTAATTTTTCTTGTATATCACGAATGCACTCACTTTCATATCTTTCTGAGTGTTATTAAATTACTTTTCAGTTAGTTATGTTATTAAGCATTGAGCTTTTTTTTAATTGGATAAAAAGTGCATTTATTTATAGTACAGTTTTATTGAAATAAGATGTACTGAAAGAAAAAGAATGCGTTTAAGAAATGACTAAACATTAAAATTTAATATATTGTATTCATTAATGTCTATCACTTTTCTTTCTTCTCTTTTTTTTTTCTATTTAATTATTTAATATGTTCATGAAATACTTCAGTATTGTTTTTTAACAATGTCATTTTCTTTTACTTTCTATATTACTTTCTATTTGAGTTTCTAAGAAACATAAAAAACTATTTTCAAGTTGATGATAAACATGTTAGGAAAAATAGAAATAAGTATTCTTTAGTAACTTATATTTTTATTCTTTTTCATCTTTACTAAAGCACACAGATACACGTATTAAAAAAATTTCTTAACTCCTACAACAGAAATGTTTACAAATGAAACCAATAATGACGATTTTCAACAAGAACAAATTACACCTGAAAAAAGTCCTTCAATAAATAGTAGTATAAAACGAAGTAATTCAGATGAACATATATCATCAATAATCAATGATGATAATGAAGATGATCTATTACAAGTATCAGAACGAACTACAAAATCAAAACAAATAAGTCAAATACCAAAATTCAAAAATTCAAAAAAATTATCAACATCAATGATTATTCCAAATAATAAATCTTCACCAATGAAAACAAGTTAGTATTATAGTAAAATCTAATTAAGAAATACTTTTGAAATGAATTCTATTTTAACAAACTTTGTTTAATTTTACTAACAGTTATAAAAAATTTTAATTAAACTGATTACTACTGAAAAAAACGGTTTTTTTTATTACATAAAAATCTTCAAATTTTATCTTTTTCAATAGGTCGAACTATGGGAATGATTCCTGGAATAAATCGTCAGTCTGTTCAAGGTATTTTAGTTCGATTTTTTCGTAATGGTGATGCACATCATTCAGGTGTTAAAATTGCA
The DNA here is from genome assembly GCA_022393335.1 of Macrotrachela quadricornifera. Classification (NCBI taxonomy): domain Eukaryota; kingdom Metazoa; phylum Rotifera; class Eurotatoria; order Philodinida; family Philodinidae; genus Macrotrachela; species Macrotrachela quadricornifera. Next base: position 44,765 of record JAJEKB010021313.1, read on the forward strand.
ATAAATGAATTTGAAATAAAATCATGGGAAGCATTTCTTAATTATCTTAATCAACAATCAAAACTTGCTTTATCATCTGGTGGTATTAAACATATTTATACTCTTAATGGTCAAGAAATTCGTTCATTAAATAGATTACGAAATCGTCAATCATATATTGTTGCATCAGGATTGTTTATTAAAACAAATTATTATCATATAAATGATACATTTGATGATGAATTTGATGATAATATACGATTATCAGATAGAACACAGTGGCATTCACCTATAATTAATGGTCAAAGAATATTTTTATTACCGTATTCTCATTTAAATATGTATGAATCTATGATATTAAATAGAAATTTAACAATAAAATTTAATGAATGGTTACATAAAGAAGTAACAGATTTTCTTTCTCAACATATTGGAAATAATATTATAACACATTTATATGCTATAACTAAATTTGCATTTACAGAAGTAAAAAAGAATATATCATTTTTTTTTAATATTAAAATTCCTTTTTTCTTTTTTTAGATAAAAAGTTTTTCACATTTATTTAATATACTTAAATTTACAGATACATTTATTGGATGTACAGAAGAAGAATTTGAACATTCAAAACATTATTTAATAACAAAAAGACCTGATGATTTCTTTGCTAATAATTCACGAATAAGAAAACCAATTAATCGATTTATTCCTAAACAAGGTATTTAATTTTAAAAATAATTTTCAATATTTTAATCTTTATTATTATAGATACAAAATTATCTATCAATTGGATGTAAGTTATAATTATGTTTCTTCTTCTTCTTTTTTCTTTTTATTTTATAATATTTAGTTATGGTTATGATGGTAGTAAAGATCAAACAAAAACATTTTATACTTTATCTGATAATGAAATACTCTATGTAATTGGATCAATATGTATTTTATATGAACTTGATTTAAAACGGCAACGTTTTTATACTAAACATAATAATCCAATAACTTGGTAGGTCATATTTTATTAATTATAATTATTATTAATAAACTTTTAAAATAATTAGTATTAATGTTCATCGATATCATTCAATAGTTGCTTCAAGTGAAATAACATTATCAAAAGATCGTTCACGTGTTTCAATATATATTTGGGATTATATTAAACTAGATACAATAATTGAATTACGTAAAGAACAATTTGGTTCTGATATATCATTATTATCATTTTCATCTAAACCAGATGATAATTTTATTCTTATTATTTCAGTTGATAAACCTAAAAATCTTTTATTTATTGATTGGAAACGTAATGAAATAATTTATAATATAACTGTTAGTATTATTTTATTTTTATTAGAGATAAAAAAAATTGTTTATTTTTTTATTAAGACTAAATCTGATAAAATCTTATCAGCATTATTTGTATTTAATACAATTGAATGGATTGCATGTATAAGTCAACAACATTTACTTTTTTATCATATTAATTGGAATTCAAAACCATTACGTATAGCAATACAACGAGAATCTGAAGTTCAAGTAATATTAATTTTATTAATGATTGATTTTTTTATAATTTAAACTAAAATATTAGAATATTTATACGGGTGCAATTGCATGTGATAATTCAGGTGAACGATTAATTGTTGGTGATAAAATTGGTAGTATACATGTTTGGCATTTAATTGATAATGAACCAAAATTAATTACTATTAAAGAAAATATTTTTGAAGTAAATATTATATTAATTTTTTTTTTAAATAATATTCAAGATTATTTTTATTAATAGAATGATATATATATTATACTATCATTGAATGAAGATGTATTTCTTCTTGCTAATAAACAAAATCAAATAAAATTTTGGAATGTTCGATTAGATAAAATTCAACAAATACGAGTAAAAAATAAAATTATTATAAAAGAAATTCTTTTTTATTTTTTATTTTTAATAATTATAGTTAAATGATAATTTTGGTTCTATTCAATCAATTTGTGCAATTCAACGAGGATTAATTATTGGAACTAAATTAAATTATATTCTTTTAAAAGAAATTAATAAAGAAGATATTAATATTATTATGCGTGTATGTTAACTAAAAAAAATTTAAAATTTAAATTAATATTTTTTTTATTTTATTTAGGGACATATAAGTCCACCAATATGTATATGTTATAATAAAAATACAGATTCTTTCTTTTCTATAAGTTCTGATCGATATTTATTTAAATGGAATAATAAAACGAAATCACTTGAATGGGCAATTAAATCTTCGGTAGATTTTTTTTAATTTTGTAATCTATCTTCAATCTGTTTATGTTATTTTCTTTTTAAATAATTTATTGTTGAGATTTAGAACTTATACAATGTAACTGAAGGACAAAATGCAGCCATTTATATTATGAGATGTTGCTTATTAAAATTTATATTTTTCTTTATGTATTTTAGCAATTAATTTCATGTGCTGATATACATCCTGAAAGAAATATAATTGTTCTTGGAACTGAAACAAGCAAATTACTTATATATGATACATTATCTTCATTTTATATAACAACAATTGTATTAAAAGTAAATACAGGAGTAAAATCAGTTCGATTTTCACCAGGTAAGATTTTATTAAATAATATGATTTATTTAGATTTTTTTGAGGAATTTAGATGGAAGAGATTTAGCTATTGGATTACAAAATGGAATGGTATGGATATTTGATGTAATAGGTAATGGAGATTTTAATCTTCGAACAGATGGAACATCACAAGTATATAATAAATAAATAAATAATTATTCAAAAAATTATTTGAATTTATTTAGAATAATAATGCATCAGTAACTGATGTAATATGGTCGATTGATTCAAGTTATCTTCTTGCAGTTTATAATGATAATAATTATAATATTTGTAAGTAATAAATGAATTTAAATAAAAAAATTTTTTTTTATATAATTAATAGGGTCAATACCATCGTTTGATATTATAAAAGGAAAAAATATTCAAAATATTCCATGGCATCAAGTAACACATCCTATTGCTTGTAATCTATTTGGTATATAAATAATCTATTATGAATTTTGATAAAAATCTTCTTTTTTTTTTGTTGTTAAATAGATAAATCAAATATTGAAAATCATACATCCGCAATTGTTTTATCACCTAATCTTGTTCTTTGTTGTGGTAAAAATGGTCAAATACGTTTATTTCGAAATTCTTATGAAGTAAAAAAAAAGAAGAATCTATATTAAATAAATAAATTTTTATTTTTATTATTTATAGCGTTCTTATCAAACAATACAATTTAATCTTGGTTCTATTCAAAATATAATACCATTAACAAATAATAATACATTTCTTTTATTAATAAATAATCATCCAATAATAGTTGAAGTTCAAATAAACTTTGAATCATAATAAATGTTGTGAATTTATTTGCTTTTTCTTATATTATTAAAATCTTTTTATTAATTATATTTGTCAGAGAAAAATAAAATCATTAGGAACTGCACAAAAGAAATGGTGATAAAAAAAAATATATATCACTCGGAATAAATGTGCCTTATGAAACAAAAATAGTGAAAGACAAATAATGTTAAATTTGTTGTTTTTTTGTTAATTTTCAATGAATGATTTTGATCGTACAAGATCACCATAAGTTGGATATGTGTGAGAACAGACAGGTAATTCACGTGTCGTATCGCCGAAGGTTTGTCCACAACGATATTTACGTTCTAAAAAAATGAAAAAAAGAAATTCTTTTTTTTTTTATAAGATATTTACGAGGTAAATAGCCAGTATATCTTGGAACCATTCCAGATCTAGGATACAGTCTTTGCGATGAACCTGTTGATGGACGTGTTCGTCCAAAATCCATTAAACTTGTTGTATAACTTAAATTTTAAAAAATAATTTTAATAACTTTATTTAGATTTCAAAAAAAGGTATAGCATAAAGGGGATTGAATTATTTTTTTTTTTTAGAAAGCAGATGATTACTAAACATAAATAACCTGTTTAGAATCAGATGAATATATTGAATAAAATGAATTTGTAAATCATTTACTTTGATCGAGTAGTATAATCTGGTAATGATTGATTATCAACGGATGTATGAAAATTTGTCATAGAATTTGTCGTTTCAACAGCAAAACGATTTAATGAGTTTCTCGTTGCTTCATGATAACGTGAACCAAGTCCAACACCTATTGGACCCATACGAGGTATATAACCTTTATAACCAGGTATAGGTGCTTCAACAAATGAACGACGATCATCTAGAATAATATTATGTATATATATATATATCTTTGTAACGAATGATTCATAATAAACAGATCAAAATCTATTCTACTTTTTTTTATGACATGCTCGAATGATTTTTAAAAGGTTCAAATTGGTATATAGCAAAGTGAGAACTCAGATTTCGATCCATTTACATTAGGAGATCATTTATTATATACCTTGTTGAGAACTTTCATTTGGATGATAAGCTCGATGATAATCAAGAAAATGTTTAAGTACTGTATCACTATTTAAACTTTTTGTTTTTGGATAAGCACTAATCGTATGTTGTAAATTTTTAAGTTTTTGTCGTCCTCCTTCATATGTATTTTTTGTTTCTGATGTACATGCATCAGTTTCAATACGATATCGATTACCATGTTGAAACTTTCGTTGAGGAACATAACCTGATTATATAATAGATATTAAAATATCAAAGAAAACAAAAAGGAAGAATAAGTGTAGTTTTTATTTGAATACCTGAATAACCTGGAATTAATCCATCAGGAAATTCTCGTGTTACATATGGATCAGATTGATCATATTTAACTACATCAGATTTTGAACGTTTTAATACATGAGGAAAATCTTTCGCTAAACGATGAGTTTCTTCACCATATGTATGACCTTGACGAAATCGTAATTGATGAATATGTCCTGTATATCTATTAGATAGAAAGCAAAGATTGAATTCTATTTTTCTATTTGAAATATTAACAAAAGCATATGAATACATTTTATTGTTTCTTTTAACAAACTTTTTTCGATCATTAAAATGAATCTTTACAAGTTCGAACATTCGTTCTTATACGAATTCATAGTAAAATCATCAAATAAAAATCGATTATAAAAATTCTATAAGTATAAGAGAAAGAAATGTCTTCCAAATATTTATTTTTCCTAATTTTTTCAATTTTTTTTTCTCAGTATAAAATCAAATTAATTAAAATTCGCTACTAATATATCTAAATTTTTTTAATCTCCATAAGATAACTAAATAATAATTTTTCAATTTTGAAGAATAAAATATAATTACTTTGGAATTTCTGAGCCATCCTTAAGATTAGCAAATTGTTGACGAGCTTTAAGTGTTGGTCCACCACCAAATTCGACGGTTGTCATTCCTCTTATTTCAAAAGTAAAGGACGAAAAATAAAAATATTTTGTTTAATTTATCATTTACATTTAATACTATCAATAATCACTTCGCAACGACCTCTACATTTTCCTTCTTAATACATCTATGCATTTTATATTTCTTTTAAAATATATTAATTTAAAAAATATATTCAATATTAAAATATATTATAATTTTTATAGAAATTTTTTTAAAATAATAAATAGAAAGAATTTATTATCATTGGTTCATAATTAAATGCGCTTTGTTTTTCTTTTGACTTTGTGCTTATATCAAACTACTTTCATATTTTCCAGTTTAACACATCGGATGAGTACAGACGTAATGGCTACCTCCTCTTTGTCACCTACAAAAGGTATTTTGATTTTTTTTTTCTTTGAACATTTCTTTTCATCAAAAATGCCTAATCTTTAGAACAATCAGAAATAATTAATAAAATGGATACATCGAATACTGATGTTGAACAAATAAATATGGATGAAATAGCAGTTAATGGTATTGATGAACCATCAACGGAAACAAAAACAAGCAAACGAAAACGTTCAACTAAAAAATCTATTGAAACTGATGAAACAAATATTCCAAATGGACGTCCAAGACGTACATTATCAAAACGTAAATAATTTCAAAATAAATTATTTTAAATAATAAAATAACGAAAAAAATTTTAGGTGAAGAAAACCCTGTACCTATGATAAATGGTACAAATAAAATGAATAAAACAAAAGCACAACGTAATTCAGCTGAACAAGCAGCTATTGATGCAGATGATGAACAAGAACGAGATAAAAATATTCCTATACTTCATGATGTAGCTGATGTTGTTTGGGTTAAAATGGGTGGACATCCATGGTAAATTTATTTCTAAAAATTTTAAAAAAATATTTTATGTTTTTAATCCAGGTGGCCAAGTCTTATTATTCGTGATCCAAATGATACGACACGATGTTTTACAAAGGTTACTGGTGAGTCATAGCATAAAAACAAAAGGAAAGAAATATATTAGTATTTTCTTCTAGGTAATACACGTCCAAAACGAATGTATTTTGTGGTATTTTATGGATCAACTGCTGATTTTGCATGGATTCCAGATTCAGCAGTTATTCCATATCAAGGTGTTGAAGCATTTACAAGATATGCACAAGAAATTGTTGATAAAGTAATTTAAATAAAGAAAAAGAAAATTGAAAAAAAATTTTTTTTTTTATCTAAAGGCTCAAACAAAATCTCAAAAAGAACAATTAACAGAACGATTTCAATTAAAAGTTACTATTGGTCGTCGAGAAGATTGGGAAATGGCTGTACGTGAAGCTGATGAATCAATTAAACAAACAAGTGAAACACGTCTTGAAGAAATTGAACCAAAAATTCAATTTTATACAGCAAAACTTGGTAAAATTATTTTGAATATATTTCAATTAAAATAAAAAAAAAACATTTTTTTTTAGTTACTCCAAAAGGTCAACCTGGTCGTAAACCAAAAGCTTCTATAACTAAATCTGAAGAATTATCTGAACTATCTAGTGCACCAGCATCATCAATTGATCCAAATGATCGTTCATTACTTGCTGAAAAAACTTTTGAATTTAAATCTGATGATGATGATTCATCTAATGATGATTCATCTGTACGTAAAGCTCCATCTGTTAAAATAAAACTTAAAAAACAAATATCAAATGATGATGATACAGCAACACCACCAGCTAAACGTCGTTATATACGTAAATCAACAAATCCAAATGAAAATTCAACTGTTTATGGACAAATACCTAATGGTTCAACAGTTTCATATCAATCACGAACATCAACAAATACAAATGAAGCACCATTAGTTAATGGAAATAGTACAGGAAAAAAACGAGGACGACCACGTCTTAATAAACCCTCTGTTATTACAAATAATGTTGAAAATTCAACATCAGAATTAAATTCAACTAATCCATCTGTTACAACAAAATTTTCAACACAAAATAAATCTATTACAAAACCACAAGCATTTATAAATAAAACTCATTCAATATCATCATTAAACAATATACTTATTGGACAACATCATCGTTTTGATACACGTATTGGTTTTCTTTCACCATTTGAAGAACAAGAAATATTTGATGTTATTGATCAATTACGTTCAACAAAAACATTTGATGAAGCTGAACAAATAGCTAAACGTCGTTTTGAACATATACTTTGTTTAAATCTTAATAAAACACATGTGGATATACCTCAAGAATGTATGTTTTATTTTATTATTTTTTTTTTCTTATGATTTTTTTATAGGGTTTTATTCATTTCTTTTTGCTCATCCAATATTAATTGTTAAAAATCCGCATTGGTTTAATGAAAAAAAATCTTCGGATTCATTAATTGATAATGATTTATTAAATGATATTAATCGTACTCAATCATCAAGTAGTTTACAAGTTCTTAAACATCAACTTGGAATTTTATCAAAATTATATCATAATGAATTACAAGTTCGTCAATTAAATATTAATACTAACAATCAAAATTCAATTAATAAAGAAGAAAATCTCAATAATTATATTTGAAAAAAATACAAAAAAAAAAAGAATTTTTTTTTTTTCATTTCCTAAATGTATATTTTCTATTTTTCACCTGCGTTTATTGTAGGAACAGAAAAAAAAATAATATATTGAGTGTAACTCAAATATTTGTTTTGTCGCAATAATATGATAAAAGAAAAAAAAGAATTTTTTTTTTGGTTTGTGTATATGAAAAAGAAATTATTTGTGTATGTGTAGATCCATGAATTTATTATATTCTTGTATTATTATTATTATTGTTGTTGTTGTTCACCATGTTTTCGTTTGCCTTTTTCTTTTTCTGAAATAAAACAATTTTTTTTGTAGAGTCGAAAAAATCGAAGAAAATTTCAAGAATTTTTTTTGATTTGGAAACTATTATCTTATTAAAAATTTTTTTTTTCTTTTTTGAAAGACAAAAGTCATTTTTAAAAACATTTCTGTCATACTCAATACTGTGGAATATAGTAACATTATCTAGATTGTCACTGTTAACAATATGATAAAATCGATAGAAAGTATGAATTTTGTTTAGCTGTTGACATCATTATATTTAGATTATGAATAGGTACTTGAATTGATTTAACTGTGTCTTCAAGTAATACGAAATCTCCTTTTATTGGTCTTCAGTATTAAGAGTCATAGATAGGTGGTTGTTGATAAGAATTTAAAATCATTGTATGTTTGTTAGCATCTGATATTTTATATGACATTTTTGTGAATCTCAAAGGAAGAAGAGAAAAAGAAAAAATAAATTTCTTTTGTATACCTCAGTTGGTCGCAATTTTGAAAAAATTATTGATGCATTTTTAAAAAAATGAAGGACTATTAACGATATCTTCGAAATTAAATTCGTCAATGCAGACTGAATAAAAGAGTGTTTACAATTAATTATTCTATATTGAAACTACTGATTGATGTGAAGTTCGAATAAAGTTTCAATTAAGAATAAATTATTACTTGTAACACAGCAAAACCTAAAACCAATTCGAATCGAATAAAGATGCCTACCTGTGATTCATTCTCTAAATAATATAAATTGATATAAAAATAAAAATAAATGTAATAGTAAAAATTAAAAGATATTCAATCGCCGTTTAATGAAGATCAACAATAAGCGAATTGTATGTTATTTGATCGAGAGGAAACATAGTAACCAATTTCTTCAAAATCGGTTTTTAAACTATAATTCTCAAATCCCTATATTTTAGCAACATTTGAATAACAATTCGGCATGATAAGTCGAGAAGCATTCGATGTTTTGAAATAGTCATGATAAATATCAGTAGGGATTTTTTATAATAAAAGAACGAAAGTGGTTTTTTTAAAAAAAGCTTGAATTGCCACATGTAAAGATACAATTAAGTTATACATATGAAAAGAGAGAAATATCAGTTTATATGAATGACATAAACGTATCATATAATCTAGATGTCTTTTATGTGTGCCAACTTTTACGAGATTATAGTTTATACAGATCTTCTAGACAATAAAATGTGTACATCATTCTCATTTTCTCTTTTGTACGCTAATTTTCAGCAGCTTTTCTTTTTCATCAAAATTTCGTATTAAAACAAATTATGATAACCATTAATATTAATGAAGAGCCGTCAACAATCATATAAAAAAGATGAAAATCGCTTTAATTCTAAAATACGTATGATAATCTATCCATTGTGCCGATGAACTGTCTAGCAGCAAACCACAAATCAATATTTTTACAATCAATATCTTTTAGAAAAATAAACTTTTTCTTATTAATAATCCAGCAACAAGCCTAAAATCTAATCGTAGTGTTTTTAACAACAAATATTTTTTCAACATAGAACGACCGACAAAATAAATTTCAACCGTTTGTTACATACAACTAACAGAATAAAAACTGCAATTCATTCAATTTGATTGTTAAGATTCAAGAACTATCACAACAAGGAACTGTCTTAATATGTGTTAACTGTCGCGATTATCAGTTTTCCAGTCTTGCTATAAGTTCAAAAGTTCAACAAATATGCCACCAAATAAAAGCGAAATCGAAATAAATTGTTAATTCAACAGGAGTTCAATATAGAATCACAATACTTTCTGCCATTACCATCGGCATAGCAACTTACAAGATACCGATTTTGTTTTTACACCAAGACCAAAAATATTGAAACATACGTCATTTTGCAATCATTAATATCTAGAATGACTAAATGGATAATACTCAACGACTTCGCACCCCCTTACTGTGAGGGTGAGCACAAGAAAGTAAATGTAAGGGAGAAGTATGAATGATGAAGATGACGTCAAGGATGAAAATGAAGGGATTAGGTTAACCCACAGGCCATTCTTGTTCGATGTAATTATAATTATTACCTCATTTAGTTTTTATTTTTTTCGATTAAAAATAACTTTGATGATCAAAAATATTCGTACTCATTATACATGACTATTATGTATTATTACATAATTTCGTCATACTAAAAGAAAGCAAAAGTATTGATGAAAGAATGGAAAAACATGCACGTGATATTTGAGTAACTTAGAAAGAACAAAAAAATGAATGTCACTAATATAATGATTTTTTTTCTTTCGTTCTGTAACAAGAGTACGAGTATTTGCTAGTATTTCTGCTGAACTCATTCTCCTCTCTTCTTCTCCAGTAGGCGTAAAAGATAATACGCAACTGTGTTTGATACTATTTTCGTTCTATGAAATCAATATTATTTTCGTATTTGTGCGAAGAATTAACGAAGGGAAATTTACATATTACAGTTAATATTACGCGCAAACTAAAATGAAGGCCCACATAATGATGTCATTCGGTAGAGTATATATAGCATTTATTTTTCTTGTACTCTTCATTCGTAATTTACACAAGACTATTAGATATAAGGTAGTTTTGCGAATGTATATGGAATTAATTCTTTTATTTTATTATAGGATGTCGTCTAAATTCTTTATTTGCACCATCTTTTTATATCAATATATATCAATTTGTTACGGTTATCGTGACGGACTTATTGCTGCCGGAGGTGATGCGAACGTGACTGGTCTCACTCCAAATGTTTCAATTTCCAGAACAATATCTTTGTATGACACAGACACTAATATTACGCTGTCAGTTTATCAACGTCCAATCAATGGTAATCTTACACAAACATTCCGAGTAATAAATGGTAGTACCAATGTTAATCCAGCTGATAAATGTATTAGTTTTAGTGCATCCTTCAAATTTTGGGGGCAATATCCTATAATAGATAAACAAGCTAATGGAAATGGTGGTTGTGATGCAATCTTAGGACGTCAATGTTCACAAGGCATTCTGGATGCATTGCAACAATCTCTTGGTGATATCAATCATTTGGTCTGTGGAGGAAACGGTTTAACCTTGCTTGACAATCCTCCTGAAGGATGTCCATCTGACAACCTTCCAATGAGTGATATAACAAGTAGAACACTTTTTGAGAAAGGTTCGTTTACAAAAAATGGATCAGTAGCAAATTCATCAAACACATGGATGTACGAACAATATGATGCACTTACGGCTGGTAACTATAGCGAACTGATGAAATATTTTGTCTTTACCTATATTATTGGACAATCTTATTCATCGAACAATAGTGACATTGCTATTGCATGTTTCACCACCTATGATATAGCTTCAGGATCGGACATTCCGAAGACAACAACACCATCCAGTGGTACAGCGGCACAGCCCAATGGTACAGTGACACCACCCAGGGGTAC